>PVIA01008476.1:0-71361 GCA_004024845.1 Tonatia bakeri | reverse complement strand
TAGGGGGAACCTATCAATCGACAGTATAACCAGCTAAGCAAAGAAGATTATGTAGAAAGAAAAGAAAATACTATTGAAATAAAAAATGTCAGAAAAGGGAGAAAAAGATAATATAAATTTGCATGCAAAAACAAAAACAACAACAACCAAAATAAAACAACCAGCATATATATTACAGGAGAGATAGATTTGGAGCAGAAGTAATAACACTAAGATGGATGGAAAAGAATTATAAGGAATTGAGAGATATATACACTCAAACAAACATTAGTAGGATAAGGGGAAAAAAAGAAAAGAAAAAAAATTGGAAGAAAGAAAAAAAGAAAGAAAGAAGAAGAAAACACACAGAGAGAGAGAGAGAGAGAGAGAGAGAGAGAGAGAGAGAGAAATAAAGAAACACACACAAAAAAAACTCTTGTTGGTTTCTGACTGGCCAAATCGGTGTTTCTGTTCCTGCCAGCGCAAGCAGGCTGAGGAGTGAGCGGTGAGACTGCCTTTCACCTTTCTAAGACAGAACTCAGTCAGACTCAGGGCTGGCCATTGGTTTTTCTCAGAAACAATTGCTGTCTCCATCTGGGCTCAGGGCGCAGACTTCCAGGCGTTGCGCCACTCCCCCAGCTTTGCTACCACAGTCTCCAAGCTCAGCCGAGCCCCCGCCTCTCTTCCGGGTCACGGTGCCGGGGCCGGCGCTGCGTGGGGTCCCGAACTTCCCCTCGTGAGCTCCCCGTTCTCGGGTCTCTCCTCCGGTCTCGAGAGGCACCCTCCGGGGCTTGGGAAGGGTCGCGCCCCTCCCTTTGTATTCACTGTGGACCCCAGCACCCAGGAAAAGCAGTGTCTTTTCTGAGTTCCGCGTTTGAGTGAGTAAACCCGCAGGGCGCGCGCCCGCGACAGATGGTCTCAGCCCCGGAAGCCCTTCCCTGTTCCCGGCTGGGCCCCGGTCTCAGTCCTCCCCAAAACCACACACACCCGTTTGGGGGCGCGGGCGCCCACGGGGAAAGACTCCACCCCCACGGCAAGGCCTCTCCTTGTCCGGCAGACTGGGTACTCACTGTTCCCCGTGGGTGCGCACAGCTCCTGCGTTTCTGCTTTCCAGCCCCTGACTGGGGACGGGGCTGACTCCGTTTTCCCGGGCGCCCTCCGCGCCCAGCCCGGGCCCCTTCTGGCGTCCCACCGTCAGTTCATTCAATATCTGGATAACTTCTGATGCTCTATTTTCATAAACGCTGTGATATCCGTGGTCTCCTAGTCTGTTTCTCCTCAGATCGGCCAAATTCTCCCCTGCGCGCTGGAGAGGGGGATCCAGACTCCTCCTCTCAAGCCGCCATCTTCCTCAGATCTCCGTGATTTGTTTTATAACCATAAAAGTTTTATAGAACAACTTTAATAGTACAGCTAAGGAAACATCTGTATCATTAACATTGTTCCAAAAAGTTCCTGGACATTGGGTCCTGATTCTGAGCTGTTGACTCTGTGCTTTCTCAGAGAGTGGAATGAGTGACATTGTGATATTGCAGCAGTCATCTCTCAGGTGAGTTTCTCATTTAGGTTAATGTACAACCGCAAACTTGCACTCAAGGAATATACTTCCAGTTGTCACTTTTACTTGAAATCTTGGCATTTTAGAGGTGTGTTGGATATGTATTTTTTTTTAAGTAGGTGTGCCTAGGTAAATAAAGACAGTGTTTCCTGGAGGCACAAGGTTGGGAGGAGATGACATTTTGAAGTGTGACACGTGTCTAGTTTGGGGTTAGGGAAAGGATAGTGTAAGTGCAGCACCAAGAGTCCTTGGTTCAAAGACTTCTGGCTGGAGGGATTAGATGGAGAAGATGAGGTGAATCAGTGTCTTCTTAGATTGATACACTTATCATTACTTTAATTGGAATGCCCTCCCTCCCTTTCCTCATCTGATGACTTAGAACACCCCCTGAAGTGCCAGACTCCACTGTGCAGTGTTTCTTGACTTACCTCTCTATCTTCCCCAGTCTAGATCATGGGCATTACCTTTGTCTGCCTGCATGTCCCTCTGTCATGGCATTTACCATATTATATTTGTCTTTTATTCCTCTCTCGAACACAATGGCTGACACATGAGAGATAATAAATTAATTTATCCTGAAGTCATTTTATTGTGGACTTACATTTTTTATTTTTTGTTATTGGTCAAGTACATGTGTCTCCACTTTATGCCCACCACTCCCCCCCGCCCCACTCATCCCTGCCTCCCACCCTTCATTCTACCCCCTTTGGCTTTCTCTATGTGTCTTTTATACACATTCCTTGATGACCCTTCCCTTATTTTTCCCCACTTTCCCTCTCCTCCCTCCCCTGTGGTTACTGTCAGATTGTTCTTTATTTCAGTGTCTCTGGTTATATTTCACTTCCTTGTTTGTTTTGTTGATTAGTTTCTACTTACAGGTGAGATCATATGGTATTTGTCTTTCACTGCCTGGCTTATTTCACTTAGCATAATGTTCTCCAGACCCAGCAATGCTGTCAGGAGGGGTAGGAGCTACTTCTTTCTTTTGACTACATGATATCCCATTGTGTAAATGTACCAGAGTTATTTGATCCACTCATTTACTGATGGGCACTTAGGTTGCTTTCAACACTTGGCTATTGTAAATAATGCCAAATAATAACTATACAATGCCTTTTGAGTGTTCAAGTGAAAGGAAGAATCAGCCATTTCTCACCTTAATTATGTTCAGAAATTAGAATCATTCTAGATTCTATCCAGAGTAGAAAATATGAAGTTTAGTGAAGAAGGAGTATTGAAAGCCAATATAAGCCAAATCCTAGGCATCTCTTTCTAGTTGGCAAAATTGTGAATGCAAAGAAAAAGTTATTGGAGTAAATTAAAAGTGCTACTCCAGTGAACACATTAATAATAAAACAAAATAGCCTTATTGCTTATATGGAGTGGAGAAAGTTCTAGTGGTCTGGATAGAAGACTGAGCCAATCACATTTCCTTAAGTCGACGCCAAATTCAGAGCAATGTCCTAACTCTTTTCAGTTCTGTTAAGGCAAAACAAAAGGAAAATGGGGCTAATGATAGAACCTAGTTTACAGGGTTGTTTTTAAAATTAACTGACTTCATTATATGTCACGCATTTAGAATAGTCCCTGGCACATGGTAAGCACTTGCTAAAAGTGCTTAACTGACTTTCTAAAAGATTCAGTAATAAGAATAAAAACTGTGTCATAACCAAAAGTTACCATGTTCATAATAATTCTATATTCATAAGGATAATATTAACATAGACCTATGTGTGGCTTTGAAAATAATCAAAGAATTTATCATTTAAAAGCTAGGTGAACATAACTACTACACTAACCAAATACTTGAAACCCTGGGAGGTAAAGTTCAAATGGTTCATCCATTTGAATTTGGATGGCATAAGTTTTAGAAACTGCTGCATTAGATATAAATACAGTTAAAGGTAGAATGAGACATAATTGGAAAATACAGTGAAAGATGTTTATTAGAATGAGGTACTGAATTCTGCCACTAGGTGGCAATGTACTACAATTTTACAACTTAAATTACACACTACCACATTACTGAAGTTTTATTCGTTTTTTTAAATTGTTGTTTAATTACACTAGTCCCCATTTTCCTCCATTACGTTCCCCTCTGCTCCCTCATCAACTCCCTCCCCTTCATTTTTCAGGGTAAGAACATCTTAGAGGCTTATGGCCAGCAGGAGAATTTACTACTAAGCTATATATATATATACTGATGTAGTAGAATCTAATATATGCTGCACAATGAAGTAATGAGATGTTATTTAGTGTCAGGAATTTATCACTTCAATGAGTATGATGATATTTCCTTTTATACGATTTCTCACACTTTAAACATACAGTGGCACCTCATACTCATTGATATTTCATGCCAGAACTTGTGAGGAATGCCAAAACTGATGTGTACCATTGTCATGACTCAAGTTCTAGCACGTGCAATGAGTCCAGAGCAAGTGCTGAGTGCTAAAACATTTTTGTTTTCATCAAAATGTCATGAGTACGGGGTTTGACGAGTTCTGAAGCTGACGAGTGATGCAGACCCCAGTTCGTGGGGTCCTCGTCATTATGGATGAAAATGAGACATTCACACAGATTACTGAATCTGGTGGAGGAAAAGGGATGGTATGGATTTTCTCTCAAGGGGAGCAAAAACCTCAGCCCTTGCTCTGATAAGCTTTTATTGTCTTACTGGGCACATTACAAGAAGGTCCTCATTAACTATGCACGGGCTCATTTTAGGTGGTTACCTTACACAGAAAACAAAGGAGAGGATGCTGGTAATCATATCACAGAAGAGGGATATTTGCAAATGAAAAGGCAAAAGTAGTTGGACAAGTTACACTCATCCTTGGAAGGTTTAGCATGGAAGGTTTTTAGGAAGTTGCTTTGCAGTAAATGTCCTCAATTCAGGATGAGGGAGTTTTAGCAAAAAGCAAGACTCATAGCAGCTTAGGTACATTGCAGGCCTGATTCCCCATGGGAAAACCTATCTATGGGCATGGGTCCTGTGTATTTCCCAGGGGGAACTGGGTCCATGCAATGCAGAGCAGCCTCCCACAGACGGGTACAGAGGTATGAATGTATCAGATGAGTGTATAAGGAACTTCTAATAAAGTCTACAGATGTTAAAATCTATAGAACCAGGGACATGGAAATAAAGAACAAACTGACAGTGATGAGGATATTAGGGGATATGGGGGTGTGTCAAGGAACATGTGTGAAGGACACATGGACAAAACCAAAAGGAAGGGTTCAAGTGCAGGAGGCAGGGATGGCTGGGGCAAGGGTTGTGGTGGGGTGAAAATGAAGACAAATGAACTTGAACAACAACAACAAAAAAGAGTTCCAGCCATGATGGAGGCATAGGTAGAAATGCTTTGTTTCCTTGAACAACCAAAAGAAAGATAACAACCAATTAAAAAAACAATAAACGGCTAGAAATGCCAGGAAATCAAACTACATGGAACCCTGACAACAAAGGAGTTAAAAAAAACATTCACAGAGACCAGTGCACTCAGACAAAGAAATATGGCCCACATGAAAGAATGTCTCAAAACTCCAGAAAAAGAGTCAAGTGATGAGGAGATAGTCAACCTATCTGATTCAGAGTTAAAAGACACAGGTAATCAGGATGCTCACAGAAGTGGTTGAGCTTGGTCACAAAATGAAGGAACAAATGAAAGCTACCCAAAGTGAAATAAAGCAAAATGTTCAGAGAACCAACAGTGACAGGAAGGAAACTTGGACTCATATCAATGATTTGGAACAAAAAAAAAAAGAAATAAACATCCAACTGGAACAGAATGAAGAAATAAGAATTCAAAAAAAAAATGAGGAAAGGCTTAGGAAACTCTGGGACAACTTTAAACACTCTAACATCAGAATTATGGGGGTGCCAGAAGGAGAAGAATAACAGCAAGACATTGAAAACTTATTTGAACAAATAATGAAGGAAAACTTCCCAATCTTGTGAAAGAAATAGACTTTCAGGAGGCAGGCCCAGAGAGTCCCAAAGAAGTTGGACCCAAAGAGGAACACACCAAGGCACATCATCATTAAGTTATCCAAAATTAAAGATAAAGAGAGAATCCTAAAAGAAGCAAGAGGAAAGAAGAGAGTTACCTATAAAGGAGTGCCCATAAGGCTATCAGCTGATTTCCCAGAAGAAACCTTACAGGCAAGAAGAGACTAGGAAGAAGTATTCAGTCATGAAAGGCAAGGACCTACATCCAAGATTACTCTATCCAGCAAAGCTATCACTGATGCAGATCCTGGCCAGCAGGGTCTGTGTGTTGTGGCCACAATGAACAAATTCACACAGACTACAGAAATTCTGTGGAGAAAAAGTGGTGGCACAACCACTCTCTAAGTGACAGAGAGGGCCCTGATCCCTGCCTGGACAGGCTTTTATTGCTTTTCTGGGTACATTACATTGAGGATGGTCCTCATTTGCTATGCACAGGTTCACTGTAGGTGATTACTTTTTTCAGATAATAAAGGAAAGGATGTTGCTAATTACTTCAAAGAGAAAGATGTTACAGATCAAGGGGAAAAGTGGTTGAACTAGTTATACTCCATACTTGGGAGATTTAACACAGATTTTAGGAAGTTACTTTAGAAATATGCAGTAAACATTTGCTGCCTCAATCCAGGGTGAGGGAGTTTTAGCAAAAACTGGTCTCATAGCAGCCTAGGTACAATGCAGGCTTGATTCCCCATGGGAGAACCTATCCATGGGCCTGGCTCCTGTGTGCCGGACCTCACTTCCCACTGGCCTTTCTGAGTGAAGGCTGGGCTGCATTCCCACACCATGGGGAACAGTCCCCTATATATCATTTAACATGGAAGAACAGACAAAGTGCTTCCCAGATAAGGTCAAGTTAAAGAAGTTCATCATCACCAAGCCCTTATTATATGAAATGTTAAAGGGACTTGTCTAATAAATAGAAGAAGACCAAAAACTATCAACAGTAAAATAACACCAAACTCACAACTATGAACAACTGAACCTAAAAGAAAAGACAAACATTAAAAACTAATCAAACAAGTAGAATAGGAATAGAATCAGAGAAATGGACATTATATGGAGGGTTTTCAGTGGGGAAGGTTAGGAAAAGAATGGGGGGAAAGGTACAGGGAACAAGAAGCATAATTGGTAGGCAAAAAATAGATGGGTAGAGGTAAAGAATGGTATAGGAAATGAACTTATATGTACAACTCATGGACATGAACTAAGGAGGGGAATGATGGAGAGTTGGAGGGTATAGGGTGGAGGGGGATAAATGGGGAAAATTGAGAAAACTGTAATACTATAATCAATAGAATATACTTAAAAAGAATTTATGACAGCAAAGGGACTTAAAATATCAGCAAACTTGATAGTATGTATATTCAACTATTATTAAACAATAAGTATTTAAAGCTTGTATCAATTAAAAAAAAAAAACACCTGACAGTCACCAGAGGGGAGTAGGCAGATAACAGGGGAGAGAAGGGGAAGTGCCAAGTGAAGGAACATGTATAAAGGACCCATGGACAAAAACTATGGGGGGGGATTGAATGTGAGACATGAAGGGTGGGTAAAGCAGGGGAGAGTAATGGGGAAAATATGAGGACAATTGTAATTGAATGATAAAATTGTTTTAAATAAATGTTTTGATTTATTTGCTATAGTTTATTTAAATTCTGGTTATACTGGTGTTTATATTAAAAGTCATAATATATTATAATTTGAGACCTCAGGTCAGCTGGGTCCTTCGAATTACACTTTGTAAAGAAATTTTATTGTATGTAGTAGTAATTGAGTAGGGGATACAAACTGAATCATTACTGAATCAATTTTTATCATACTTTCCAGAAATCCTGTTATTTGTGGGGCTTAGGTATGGTGTATTAAGACAGACTATTTAAGTTATTGTGAACTCTGACTATATCTCTCTGACAATGAAAAGAATGTATATTTTAACTCACTTGCCTATTTTTGCATATATGCCAACAAGTAATTTTACTTACTTACTTACTTACTTATTTATTTATTTATTTATTTATTTATTTATTGTTCAAGCACAGTTGTCTCCATTTTCCCCCACCACTACCTGGCCCCACCTATCCCCACCTCCCTCCCTAAATCCTACCTCACTTTGTCCATGTGTCCTTGAAACATGTTCCTTGATGACCCTTCCCCTTTTTACCCCCATAATTTCCCTCCCCTCTGGTTACTGTCAGTTTGTTCTTTATTTCAATGACTCTGGTTATATTTTGTTTGCTTGTTATGTTGATTAGGTTCCACTTATAGGTAAGATATGGTATTTGTCTTTCACTGCCTGACCTACTGCATTTAGCATGATGCTCCCCAGATCCATCCATGCTGTTGAGAAGGGTAGGGACTTCTTTCTTTCTGCTGTGCAGTATGCCATTGTGTAAATGTACCATATTTTTTTGACCTGCTCATTTACTGATGGGCACTTAGTTTGCTTCCAACACTTGACTATTATAAATTGTGCTGCTATGAATGTATAAGTCATGACACCATAAAAGTCCTAGAGGAGAACATAGGTAGGAAAATCTCAGATATCCCATGCAGCAATATTTTCATCAACATGTCCCTTAAAGCAAGGACATAAAGGAAAGAATAAACAAGTGGGACCTCATCAAAATAAAAGTCTTCTGCATGGCTAAAGAAAACATCAGCAAAATGAAAAGGGAGCCAACCACGTGGGAAAATATATTTACCAATGATACCTCAGACAAGGGTTTGTTCTCCAAATGTATAAAGAAGTCATGTGACTCCACACCAGGAAGACAAACAGCCTAATTGAAAAATGGGCAAGGGACCTGAAAAGACACTTCTTCATGGAGGACATACAGAGTGCCCAGAGACATATGAGAAGATGCTCAGTATCACTAGCTATCAGAGAGATCCAAGAAGTAATTTTAAGATAAATCCTTATGAAATTTCTGGGTAGGGGAAGGGAGTGTTTGAAGCTGTCAGAGGTTGGTTCATGAGGCTTAAGGAAAGAAACCATCTCCATTATATAAAAGTGCAAAAAGTGAAAGAGCAGGTGCTAATGTAGAAGCTACAGCATGTTAATCAAAAGAGCTAGCTAAGATAATTAATGAAGGTGGCTACACCATGTAATGAATTTTTGATAATAGACAAAGCAACCTTATATTGGAAGAAGATTCCATCTATAACTTTCATAGCTAGGGAGAGATGTCAATGCTTAGCTTTAAATCTTCAAAGAACATTGTGAGTCTCTTGTTAGGGGCTAATGAAACTGGTGACTTTCAGTTGAGGCCAATGCTCATTTGCTATTCTAAAAATCCTAGGGTCATTAAGAATTATGATAAATCATATGGTATTTGTCTCTCATGGCCTGGCTTATTTCACTTATCTCTCCAGATCCAATGTTGGGAACTGTTCTGCCTGGTTTCAGGAGCTCTAACCTCCCATGGCTAAGGCTGGGGGAAAAAACCTTAGGACCATAAGCCACTAAGGAGACAAAACTTATCCTCCCAGCAGGGGCACAGCCTCTGCCCCCTTTATTTCACCCTGATTGGCCCCTGGAGGATGGCTGAACAGTCAGTGAAAGATAAGCTTCCTCAAGGGAGGGACAACTTAAGACAGGTGCAGTGGTGAAGGGGCCATCAAGAAAGGACTTAGAGGATTGTGGAGAAGGGACAAAAAACCCTCACTCCTTGGCTTTATCACAACCTGAGTCCTCATTCTATCTGTCAGAAGTCTCCTAATCTCTTGGCTGCCTTGTTTTCTCCACCTGATTCAAGCCTGAAATCATGCCAAAAGTGGGTGCAACCCTATACCAGAACTAGTGGTTCCCAGAGCAGGACAATCTGTCCTACAAAAGAATACATAAAGTCCTGTGAAACCTGCTTTCCTAAGAATGCCCTTAATTTAAATCTTAGGAGTCCAAGCACAAAATAAGTCTGTTTTCCAACATTTTACAGCTGATTGGCATTACCCTGTCTACCAGACCCTGACTCAAAATGACTCCTGTGATCCCAGAAATGTTATCTGTAAACCATACCTCTTTTCTTTGATATGAATCCCTATGCAAGCTAAACTCAATAAAAGTCCATTGAGAGAAGGGCTAAACACCTTTCTCTTCTGAGAGACTGGTTAGCCTTTCCTCCCCAAGCAGATCAAGTCTTGGTAGACTTATTATCCATGGTGGCCCGGAGGAACTCTGCAGGCACAGCATCCCCCACACACCCTATCAGGGCCTCCTCACCACAACCATGACTGCCAGATTACGAGGATTATCTCAATGGATTCACTCTTCTAGGCTCAAATAGCCTTCACCACCTGCTGTGAGTCCTGATACTGGTATCTCATCAAAATTGAATCTCCCCCAGTTCTGATCCAGCACCTTAACCCCCACATGCCTCCAACTGACTTGAGTACCAGAGAAAGACCAAAACAGCTAAGTACCTATGCATCCCTTGATCTTAGACTGCTTTCTCCTAACTATTGTCATTATTATAATCCTACAATTTCTAGAAGACTTACATGTCCTCTAATGATTAATGAACTCCACTCCTCTCTTTCCACTGACTTCCCCAACACCTCCAGTAACCCCCCAGACCTTCTCCCTAGTCCTCAATCTCCTTGCTCAAATCCCCACTTCAATCAAGACAGAGGAGGACCTCCTTAGCTCCCTGTGGGGTGCTTTCCTCCAAGGTGATTCCCAAGATTACTCCCCAAAACAGATTAAAAGATGGCTTGAGCTCAGTTAGCCCTAATTGTTATCTTCATACTATCCTTTCCCTCATCCTTCTGCCTAGGTTGGTATGAACTCCCTCTTGATCTGGTGGCTCACTTTGTCCAATCCCTTAAACTAAAGTACTCCTACTGGCTTTGCTTTTCTACTCACAGTTGGGGATATCTCCAACTCCTACCACCATACCACTAGGGAAATATTTCTTGTAACTTCAGATTCAACAACAATCACACACACACTTGGGGACCCTGGATACTTAAGAGATATAAGACTGTATTATGGCCAGAGTGCTGTTTCCCCAAATGACATCCTCCCCAGGGTCCATTGTTTTCTTATGCCATTAATTATCATGAAGCTACCTATCCCTTCTGCATCACAAGTCAAAGAGCACAGGAACCCCAGTTAGCTTCACGAACCCAACACAGTGCCAGTATAACTTCTTTATTTCTTCAGATGTCCCCCTCATAAAATATCACCCATTCCTACTAGACGACAAACAGAACCAGGCCTACCTCTACATTCAACACCCATGAAATGCTGTTCTCACTGGCACTCTCCCTAATGCTAGTTCTGCTTATTGTATAGGTGCACTGACAAAGCTATTTCAGAAACTGGCCTCCTCCTTGGCAGAGAGGAATACCCAAAATGCTCCTCACTCTACCAAGACCAAAACATAGCTCTCCACTTTGGAAAATAGTGGGGATCCATTTTCATTGAATATATAAAAAATCTAGTCACAGGAGATTCTACCCCCACCCTAGACCCTTTGCTGATAGCATCTTTAGTGACTCAAGGGTTAAAATGGTGGGTAACTAGGGTTGCACAGCACCTCAAGAGAAAGCATACGGCGTCAACTTACAACTCAATATATGTTTGTAGAGTTATTCCCACCCTCAGGAATATACTGGATTTGTGGATCACATGCCTACTGTACCCTATCCCCAAACTGGATAGGGCAATGATCCCTAGGATACCAACTCCCAGAAGTAAACCTTGTTTGGGGAAACACCTCAATCCCTTTCCCCCTCAAGGGACATGGGAACCTTTTTAAAAAGGGGGGATGTCTACTAACAATAGCTTTAATTGGCACCATCACTGGGGTTGCAACAGGGGTCCTCACTAGGCATAGAGCACCAAAATTTCCCAAGACATAGCTGAATCACTAAGATGTGGAGGATCCCTAGCTACATTCCAGGAACAACTGGACTCCCTAATAGGGGTAGCTCTACAAAACTGGATGGCCCTTGACCTCCTTACCATCTCATCAGGAAGACCATGACTGTACCTTAAAGAAGAGTGTCATTTTTATGTAAACAAATTAGGGAAAGTCCAGCAGAACATTCAAAGTATTCTTGAGTCTGCATTGAGGGACCTACACCTCCTCCTGGGACTTCACCACATGGCTTCCCAATATGACCTGGTTATTGCCCTTCTTAGGCCCCCTATTCATGATACTTCTACTCCTATTTGGCCCATGTCTATTTAACCTGCTTATGAAGTTCATATGTTCCAGATGAGATCAGGTCAAAAAACAAGTTGGGACCATCCTCTACTCTCAGGATCAGTACCCCACACAGGCCCAGGCTTTACTCCTGGATATGGTCTAAAGATGACTCTTTGACTTTTGTCAGCATTGAAGTAGTTAAAGAAGAAATTTGGTGACCTCTTTCCCAAACAAAACAGAAAAGAGCTTGGGTGTTAGAATGTACTGGACATGGGCCTAAGACACTGCCTATGCTGCAACAAAGAAGATATATGTCACTGGCTAAACACCAGACCAGAAGATTCCCCATATCAGAAGCAACTGAGGCATAGCCACTGGCACTCTGCTAGAAAACGGTGAAATCCTCACTGCTCCATTCTGTCCATCAAGCTTTCGACAGAATCATCCCTCCCTGATCAGATACCCAGGACATTTGGAGGAGATCAGCAGGGTGACTCAGCTTTCCATGAGGCTTTGCTATACATCTTTTTATTTGTCCAAAATATTTATTTAATAAATAACATGGGTATTGATGGCTGTCCAGGTGAGGACTTTGTTATGTGCTATGAGGGTTACAAAGATGAATCACTTGTGAACTTGGACCTTGAGGAACTGCTGACAAAGGTTTTTTGGGGGGGCTTTTTTTTTTAGTTTTTAAAATTTGCTTTATTTTTTATTGTTCAAGTACAGTTGTCTCCACTTTACTTCCACTCCCCCCTGCCTCACCCATCCCCATCTGCCACACTTCACCCTACCTCCTTTGACTTTCCATGTGTCCTTTATACATGTTCCTTGATGGCCTTTCCCCTTTTATCACTTTCTCCCTTGTCTTTGGTAACTGTCAGTTTGTTCTTTATTTCAATGTGTCTGGTTGTATTTTGCTTGCTAGTTTGTTTCATCATTTAGGTTCCACTTATAGGTGAGATCATATGGTATTTCTCTCTCACCACTTGGCTTGTTTCACTTAGCATAATGCTCTCCAGATCCATTCATGCTGTAGCGAAGTGTAGGAGCTCCTTCTTCCTTTCTGCTGCATAATATTCCATTGTGTAAATGTACCATAGTTTTTTGATCCTTTTATTTACTGATGGGCACTTAGGTTGCTTTCAGCACATGGCTATTGTGAATGGTGGTGCTATGAACATTGGAATGCATAGGTTCTTTTGGGATTATACCCTAAGGTTCTTATACTTTAGGGTATAATCCCAAAAGTGGTATTGCTGGGTCAAATTGCAGTTCCATGATTAGTTTTCGGAGGAAATTCCATATTTTAAAACAATGTTTTTATTATTGTTCAAGTACAGTTGTCTTCATCTCCCCCACATCACTACCCCCACCCCAGTCATCCCCTTTGTTTTTCATAGTGACTTCACCAGTCTGCAGTCCCACCAAGAGTACTCTAGGGTTCCCATTTCTCCACAACCTCTGCAACACTTGATTTTTGTTTATTTTTTTATGATGGCTATTCTTACTGGTATGAAGTGGTATTTCATACCAGTGGTATTTCATTTTTTATGTCCCTCAGTCCTCTGTATGTCTTGGAGAAGTGTCTGTTCAAGGCCTTTGCCTATTTTTTAAGTGGATTGTTTATCTTCCTGAAGTGGAGTCATGTGAATTCCTTATATATTTTGGAGATCAAACCCTTGTCTGAGGTATCATTGGCAAATATGTTTTCCCATGTGATTGGTTCCCTCCTCATTTACATGTGTTTTCTTTAGCCATGCAGAAGCTTTTTATTTTGATGAGATCCCTTTTGTTTATTCTTTCCTTTATGTCCTTTGCTCTAGGGGACACATATGGGTGAAAATATTACTCCATGGAATATCTGAAAATTTCCTGCCTGTGTCCTCCTGTAGGACTTTTATGGTGTCACGACTTACATTTAAGTCTTTTATCCACCTTGAATTTATTTTTGTGCATGGGGTAAGCTAGAGGTTGAGTTTCACTTTTTTGCATGTAGCTTTCCAGATCTCCCAACACCATTTGTTGAAGAGGCTACTTTTACTTCATTTTATGCTTCTGCCACTTTGTCAAATATGAATTGACCATAGACATCTGGGTTTATTTCTGGGCTCTCTATTCTGTTCTATTGGTCTATATGTCTGTTCTTATGCCAGTACCAGACTGTTTTGATTACAGAGGGCTTGTAATATAGTTTGATATCAGGTATTGTGATCCCTTCTACTTTGTTCTTCTTTCTCAAATTTGCTGCAGCTATTTGGGATTGTTTAGAGTTCCATATAAATTTTTGAAATGTTTGTTCCAAATGTTAAACCACATTTGAATGTATGAAAGATGCAAATCTGTTATTCTCTAATCATTGATGTTTTCAATCTATTATTTGTATAGTCTTTATATCTATCTAATACTTGCATCTTGGTTCACCGTTGAGGTCAGAATTCATATGCTGACTAAATGACTTACATGAAAATGATGCTGATAGTAAAAATGAAAGTGATGATGTCAAATGGTATAAACATTATGTGAATGTGCCATATAATAATACTAATAATAATGGTGGTATAAATGATAATAATACTGGTGATGGTGGTGGTTTAGAACAGTGTTTGCAGACAGTCGATATTCAACAGAGATTGAATAAATGAATAAATAATACTGCATATGGTAAGCTAGCAGTGGTAGTGATTGTCATAAAGAGTCAAAGTAGGAGTGGTGATGTTACAGATGTTTCTTATACCATGGTACAGTTATTCATGGGCAAATTTCTGACTTATTCCTTTTGGGTCATACAGCCTTTGATGTTGGGATTGAGTGAAAATGCTGATTGAAAGGTCTTGCAAAGAGAATTTTAAAAATATGAAACTCACTTATGGGGTTCTCAAGGTATTATTCTCTGTGTGTGCACAAGATTATGCAATATGGATCGTCTCTGCACATAGAAAGCTCTACCAAACTTGCCAAAGTTCTAGTGGCCCAGAGGGGTCAATGTCCCAGATATTGGGTTCAAAAGCCCAACAATTAAGGGTATAGAATTGAACAAAGTCATTTCAGGAATAGAGATGATTGCTTTCACTTTTATGTGCCCACTTCCTTTCCCAGAGGAACCCTGCTGAGAGCTAGCCATACCCAGAAACATTAGGAAACACACAACAAACAGCCCCTAAAGGCCAGCATTTCCAGGAATATGAAATATAAGAAGGGAAGTATTGGAGGTAGAAATGACACTGAATAAGAAACTGCAAGTCTGAATGTCATCAAAACAGTCAGGTAGAGTTCAAGGATGGCTTCAGAGCAAGTAGATGGGAGCTACAACCGCATGCTCCTGGCTCCACGTTAGATTTACAGCTAAATTATAGAGCAATCAAACTGAATAACCAACAAAATTCTAGTTTAACTGAAATATAATAACCAAAGCTTTAGAGAAGAAGCCACAAAAAGACTCATAAAAAGGGAGAAGATGTAGAAAGGGATTGCTCCTTGCACTGTGGTGCACCAGTCTCTGAGAAGCCAGAGGGATATTGTGGCTGAAAAACTCCTTCCACTTATGCAGGGATCCCAACCAAGAGCAACAGATATGGGAAGAGAAAACTGCATAGCACCTGGCAATAAAAAATCAGTGGGGATTCAGTACTCCTGACAGACCTAGACAGCACCTTCCAGGGGAGGAACACTGCTATTGCTACAGCATAGACTGGGAGGTGCACGGTACCAACTCTGACTGCTGATGAGACCACACTACCATACTCAAATGCCGTGGAAAGGTATGCTGGCTACACCCAGCTGTGACTTTAAGGGGCTTTCCTTTTTTTCTTGGGAGGCTTTGGTTGGAGACCCTGACAATAATAAAACTATGTGACTTAGGAAAGAGGTCCAGTCTTTCCAGCCTTGAGTAGACAGCTGGCATCTTTCCCCTGATCTGTTGAGTAAGTTAGTTGGTCCTATCCTGCTGAGTTCAGTGGAAGAGGGAGCCCAGAAAGCCATGCACAGTTGGAATATTTGGACTGTGTCTCCTGAGGAAGCTTTATTCTGGAAAAGAGGCAGGCAAGTGTGAGCTATATGGCTACATTGCAAAGAGGAAAATCAAATCTCCCTTCAAGTTCAAGTCACACTACCCTTAGGGAAAAAAAACTGTCTGCCACCCTCTTAAAAGTTTGTGGGCACCACTCTGAACAGAATAATGTTTGGATCAAGTACTGCCAAGTCCTAGATGCCCTGAACTGCTGGGCTCGGTTCCATGGGGAGGGAAGGAAGCGTGACTCAGAGCTAGGACAATCAAAGTGTGGAACCCTTTGAGGCTATTGTTTGAGACTCAGATGAAGTACTTAGCCCCCTCCTGTGGGCTGGGCTGGCATCATCCCTAATGAGAGACTCTCTAAATCTATCCCCTGAGCCTGGGCCAGCCTGATCTATCCCCCTGAACCTGCTTGATTCTGCAGGCAATATGGCTGACAGCAGCCAACCTGCAGTGAGATTCCATGGGGAAATAGAATTGAGGACTCTTGCAGAGACTGAATGGTTTGGCTCTGGAGTAGAGGCCACTTTCCCTTCATTGAGTGCCTGATTGCATGATCTCCAAGTAGGGGAACCACTAGTACTTTTCTTCTGACCTGGTTGTCTCAAAACCAGTGGAAGGGGCTGTGGATCATGGCTAGCCTACGTTCATCTTATAGTCTTTCTACAGAAGACTCTGAAAGAAGACCAGGCAACCTCAGGGGAATGCAGAGTAGCTTACAGGGTTAGGGAAACCTTAGAAAGTCCCAGTCCTGTTACAGAACTGACCCATGCTCTAAGATGGAGGAAGTCAACAGTTTTACACAGATTGACCCCTACCCACCCCACACCCAGGTGTAGTACACACAGACACAAATAGTGAACAGTGTGGTAGCTCCAGATAGGTAGCCCAAGACCAGTTTACACACAATGTCTAACAGCAATCTGTACCTGAACTCTACTAAAAAATATCCAGAAACAACACAACCAGTGGTGGGCTTTAGACCACACCAGAACTTGGCCCAACTAACTACAAAAGGGGCACATACAAAGAGGATTCAAGTAGACACCACACCCTGCTGGAACCAACTCTGCTTCAAGGAACAGCTCCTGGACAGCATTTCATATAGGGTGATCTAAATTTACCACTATAAACATGCAGCCTAAAAGGTTAATTCCAACCATGAAAGAATCTACAGTATTCAAGATTCAACTACAAAAGAGGTGCACATGACTCACAAAAAAATATTCTTTTTTAAACACTCACCTGAGGACATTTTCTCATTGCTTTTAGAGAGAGATGAAGTGGAAGAAAGAGAGAGAAACACTAATGTAACAGGAACATTGACTGGTTGCCTTTTGTAGGTTCCCCAACCAGAAGTCAAACCTGAAAACTTATGCATGTGCCACGAGTAGGAATTGAACCCACAACATTTTGGTGTATGGGGTGACACTCCCACCAACTGAGCCACAGTGGCCAGAGTCTACAAGAAACATTCTTGGAGCATGGAGCTCAGGTGATCTGGAAGACTGTGTCACTAAGGCCAACAAGAGATTTTTATTATAAAGCCACCATAATAGAGAGAGACAAAATAGAGAGATGAAAATGCCCCACCCCCCCAAAAGAAGAAATCCTCAGAAAAAAAAATAAAAAGGATAAAATAGAGGTAACTAAAATAACAGATGCAGAGTTTAAAACGATAGTTAAATGTAGCCTTAAGGATCTTAGGGGAAGAATGGTCTCAGTAAGAACTTAAACAGAGGAATACTAAGCATTAGAAAAGACATAGAAACCATAAAAACAAAAATGAAGAATACAATACCTGAAATGAAGAATACAGAAGAAAGAATCAACAGCAAGTTAGATGAAGGAGAGGACTAAATCAGCGAATCAGAGAACAAGATAACAGTGAGCACCTAAGCAGAGCATGAAAAAAACAACAACAAAAGAAACCCCAGAAAATTAAGATATATGAGGAAAGTCTAAAAAACCTTTGGTACAACATCAAGTGTAATATGATACTCATCATAGGGGTGCCAGAAAGAGAAGAAAATGAGCAAAGGATAGAGAATGTGTTTGAAGAAACAGTAGCAGAAAACTTCCCTAAAATGTAAAGAAAAAAGTCATGCAATCTCAGGATACACAGAGGGTTTCAATAAAGATGAACCAGAGAGACCCACAACAAGGCACATCATAATTAAAATGGCAAAGGTTAAAGACAAAAAGAGAATAGTAAAAATAGCAAGAAAGAGACAGTTACCTACAAGGGAGTTCTCAGAAGGCAGTCATCTGATTTCTCAACAAGAACAATTCAGGATAGAAAGGATTGGCATGAAGTATTTAATGTGATGAAGCTGAGACCCTGCAACCAAGATTTCTTTATTCAGCAAATCTATCATTTAAAATTGAATGCAAGATAAAGAACTTATCAGGTATAAAGGAGAAAGGAGTTCCTTACCAAGAAGGCAGTATTGAAAAAATGTAAAAGGGAGTCCTTTAAGAAGAAATAGAGAGACAGAAATATAGGTAAAAAATGGCAATAAATAAGCACCTATGAATAAGAACCCTAAATGTAAATAGATTAAATGGTCCAGACAAAAGACATAGGGTAGTTGAATAGTTAAGAATATGTGATGCATATAATTCTGTCTAGAAGAGACCCACCAGAGAACAAAAAATACACAACTGAAAGTGAAAGCATGGAAAAAATATTCCAAGCAAATGAAAACAAGAAAAAAAAAACTGGTGTAGTGACACACATATCTGACAAAATAGACTTCAAAATAAAGTCTGTAACAAGAGATGAAGAAGGTGACTGCATAATACTAAAGGGATCAATCCAACAAGAGGATATAACCCTTGTAAACATATATGTACCCAATATAGGAATAACTAAATATATAAATGATATCTTGGTAGAATTTAAGGAAAAAAACAATGGCCATGTAGACATAGTAGGTTTTAACATTCCATTCTCATTGATGGAAATGACACATTAGATTGGATGGATTTAGTAGACATTTACAGAATATTCTATCCCAAATCAGCAGACTACATTCTTCTCAAGTGCACATGGAACATTCTCAAACATAGATCACATGTTAGGAAACAAAATAAGTCTTAACAAATTAAAGAGTATAAAATCACATCAAGCCCCTTCTTATATCACTATGGCGTGACACTAGAAATCAACCACTTAAAAAAAAACATTCAAGAAAATGGAGGCTAAATAGCACGTTATTAAAAAATAAATAAGTTAACAATGAGATGAAAAGAAATAAAAATTACCTGGAAATAAATAAAAATAAACACAAAAACTAAAATCTGTGGGGCACAGCAAAAGCAGTCCTGAGAGGGAACTTCATAGCTATACAAGCTTATCTCAAGAAACAAAGAAAATCTGAAATCAACAATCTAACCCTACACCTAAAAAAGCTAGTTAAAGAACAACAAAGAAGTTCAGAGTAAGTAGTAGGAAGAAAATGATAAAGATCAGGGCAGAAATAAATGATGGAGAAACAAACAAAAAAAAATCAATGAAACCAAGAGCTGGACTTCTGGCCAAGACAGAAGCATTGGTTGATACACTGTGCCTCCTTGCACAACCAGAAGAAGGACAACAACAAATTTAAAAACAAAAATCAGCCCTGGCTGGCATAGCTCAGAGGATTGAGCGTGGGCTGCAAACCAAAGCATCACAGGTTTGATTCCCAGTCAGGGCACATGCCTGGGTTGCAGGCCACAGCCCCCAGCAACCGCACATTGATGTTACTCTCTCTTTCTCTTTCTCCCTCCCTTCCCTCTCTAAAAATAAATAAATAAAATCTTTAAAAAAAAACAAAAATCAGCAGAACTGACAGAAAATTGAACTATATGGAAGTGCAACAACAAAGGAGTTAAAGAAGAAATATTCATCCAAACCAGTAGGAAGGGTGGAAACAGGTAGCGAGGGAGGAGATGATTCACAGCAAGGCAGTGACTGGTGGAACTGGTAAGATGCCAAACAGCAGACCAGGCAGTCCCATATTTGTGTGTAGATAAACCCTGAGGAACAACTGGGAAGAGAGACAGATGGTGCAACCCAGTGTTCAGTGTGGGGAAATACTGCCTCATAATCTCTGACTGAAAAAATCTGTGGGGGTTGCAGTGGCTGGAGGGACTCCCAGCCTCACAAGAGAGTTCACTGGAGAGACCCACAGTGTCCTGGAACATAAGCAAAACCACCCTGACCACCAGGAATCAGCAAAGAAGGGCCCAATTTGCTTGAGGGAAGGGAGAGAAGTGACTGAAAGCTGGCCAAGAGTTGAGCAAGCATCATTGTCCCCTCTCAAATCCCTGCCCCACATACAGCACCACAACGCAGTAACATGGGTTGCCCCACCCTGGCGTATACCTAAAGCTCTGCCACGTACTATGCAACAGGCATGCCAAGACAAAAAAAAAAAATGACCCAAATGAATGAAGAGATCAAAACTCCAGAAAAAATACAACTAAGTGATGAAGAGATAGCCAACCTATCAGATGCAGAGTTCAAAAACACTGGTAATCAGGACACTCACAGGAATGTTTGAGTATGGTCCCAAAATAGAGGAAAAAGTGAAGGCTATGAAAAATGAAATAAAGGAAAATGCACAAGGAACCAACAGGAAGGGAATGAAACTGGAACTTTAAATCAATGGTTTGGAGCAAATGGAAGAAATAAACATTCAATCAGAACAGAAGGAAGAAACAAGAATTTTAAAAAATGAGGAGACGATTAGGAACTTCTGGTACAACTTTAAATGTTCCAACATTGGAATCATAGTGGTGTCAGAAGGAGAAGAGGAAGAACAAGAAATTGAAAACTTATTTGAAAAAAATAATGAAGGAGAACTGCCCCAATCTGGCAAAGGAAATAGACTTCCAGGAAGTCCAGGAAGCTTAGAGAGTCCCAAACAAGCTGGACCCAAAGAATCTTTCACCAAGGAACATCATAATTACATTACTCAAGACTAAAAATAAGGAGAGAATCTTAAAAGCAGCAACAGAAATGCAGGCAGTTACCTACAAAGGAGTTCACATCACTATCACCTGATTTCTCAAAAGAAACCTTACAGGCAAGAAGGGGCTGGAAAGAAGTATTCAAAATTATGAAAGGCAAAGACCTATATCCAAGATTACTCTATCCAGCAAAACTATCATTTATAATGGAAGGGCAGATAAAGCGCTTCCCAGATAAGATCAAGTTAAAGGAGTTCATCATCACCAAGCCCTTATATAAGTGTTAAAGGGACTTATCTAAGAAAAAGAAGATGATAAAAAATATAAACAGTAAAGTGACAACAAACTCACATCTATGAACAACTGAATCTAAAAAGATAAACTAACTAACTAACTAACTAACTAACTAACTAACTAACTAACTAAACAAACAACTAGAACAGGGACAGAATTACAGAAGTGGAGATCACATGAAGGTTTATCAGGGGGAGGGGAGAATTGGGGAGAAAATACAGGGAATAAGTAGCATAAATGGTTGAAACAAAATAGGGGGAGGTTAAGAATAGTATAGGAAATGGAAAAGCCAAAGAACTTATATGTATGCCACCTGGACAAGAGCTAAGAGGGCAGAATGAGGGTTGGAGGTGGGTGAAGGGTAGAGGGTAATAAAGGGGCTAAAAGTGGGACAACAGTAACAGCATAATCAATAAAACATATTTACAAATAAGAAACCAAGAGCTAGTTCTTTGAATAGATTAAAAAGATTGACAAACCTTTAACCATATTTATCAAGAAAAAGAAGAGGGAAAACCAAAATAAATAAAATAAAAAATAATAATATAAGCAAAAACTAACACCAAGAAATACAAAGAATTGCAGGAAAATACTATCAAAAAGTGTATGCCAATGAATAGAACAACATGGGTGAAATATATAAATTCCTAGAAATATATAATCTTCCAAAACTGAATTAATAGAAATCAGAAAACTTTAATAAATAAACCACACTAAAAAATCTGATGCAGTATTGAAAAAAAAAAAAATCCAAGCAAGCAAAAGAAGTTCTGGACTGGATTTCTTCAGATGATTTTTAAACCAAATATTCAATGAAGAAGTAACAACTATTCTTCTTGATGTCACTATAAGTGGAACATAATCAACAAAACAAACAAGCAAGCAAAATATAACCAGAGACATTGAATTAAGAACAAACTGACAGTAACCATAGATGGGTGGGAGGGGATAATGGTGGGAAAGGAGGAAGGGTTTTCAGGAACATCTATAAAGGACACGTGGACAAAACTAAAATGAAGGTAGGATCAAGGGTGGGAAGTGGGGATGGCTGGGGTGAAGGTGGGCAGTGGTTGGGGAAATATGAAGATAACTGTACTTGAACAATAATAAAATAAAAAATTTAAAAAATAATAAAATAAAATATGTCAAAATATTCAAGAGGGAAGACTTCCAAGATTCTTTTTAAAGAAGCCAGCATTATTTTAATTCCAAAACCAGTAAAAGACACTACAAAGAATGAAAATTATAAGCCAACATCTCTGATGAACATAGATGCTAAAATCCTCAACAAAATATTAGCAAAACAGATCCTGTAATACATTAAAATAATCATACACCATGATCAAGTGGGATTTATTCTGGTGATGCAGGGCTGGTACAGTAGTCACAAATTTTTGATACATCACTAAAACAAAGTGAAAGATAAAAATAAGATGACCATATTAATATATGCAGAAAAAACAATAAAATCCAACACTTATTTTTAATAAAAACTTCAGTAAAGTAGGAACAGAGGAATTATAACTCAACATAATAAAATACATATATGAAAATCCTACAGCTAACATTTTACTCAATGAGCAAAAACTGAGTGTTTCCCTTAAGATCATCAATGAGAGAGGAAAGTTCACTTTCACTACTCTTATTCAACATGGTACTGGAAGTCCTAGCCAAAGAACTCAGAAAAGAGACAATAATAAAAGTGATTCCCCAAATAAGAGAAACTAAAACTGTTATTATTTACACATGACATAATATTGCATAAAACCCCTAAAGACTTCACCTAAAAGCCAATAGGTCTAATAAATGAATTAAGGAAAATAGTAGAATACATAATTAATATTCAGAAATTCATAGTATTTTCTGTATCAATAATGAACTCTCAGAAAGGGAAAGTAAGAAAACAATCCCATTTACTATTGTAACAACAAAAACAACAACAACAATAACAAAAAGTAAGTTACCTAAGAACAACTTTAACCAAGTTTATAAAAGACCTATACTTAAAAAACTATAACACATTGAAGAAAGGAATTGAGGAAGATATAAATAAAAGCAGAAGCATATACTACGTTCACTGATTGGAAGAATTAACATTGAAATATCCATAAGACTGAAAATAGTCTACAGAGTCAACCCAAATCCTATTAAAATACCAATGGCCTAATTAAAAAATCTAAAACAAGAAAGTCACAGAAAAACAAATACTGAAATTCTTTATATGTAGACTCTTAAAAAGTCAAATTTATAGAAACAAAGAGTAGAATGGTGAATGCCAGGAGCTGGGAAATGGGGAAAATGAAAAGTGTTGGTCAAAGGGTACACTGTTCTAGTTATGAGATGAATAAGTTTTGGGATCTAATGTACAGCATAGTGACTGCAATTAACAACATCGTATTATATATTTTAAAGTTGATAAGAGAGTAGATTTTAAATGTTCTCATACAGAAAAAGAAATAGTAAGTATATGAGGAGAGGGATGTGTGAACAACTCTACTGTGGTAATCACCTTGCAGTATATAAGTATATCAAGTTATGTTGTACACCTTAAACTTATACAATATTATATGACAATTATATATCATTATAATTGGTGGTGGGGGAAGAATACCCTCATCTGTCAGTAAAGTGAGTGGCCTTTAATGAATCTGCTTTTTCCTAAAATGTTGGGGTTATATTATGTGCTCATTTTGAAAGCCAGTTTGAAATTACTTAGTGAAAATTTCTGTGTCTATATTATATGACTAGAGATATTTTCCAGGAAAAAAAACACAAGTACAAAAAGAGATATGAATTAAACTAAAAATGGAACTGCCTTTTGACTCAACAATTCCACTGCTGGGATTATACCCTAAGAATCCTGAAACACCAATTCAAAAGAACTTATGTACCCTAATGTTCATAGTAGCACAATTTACACTAGCCACATGTTGGAAGCAAACTAAGTGCCCATCATAAATGAGTGGATCAAAAGACTGGGGTACATTTATACAATGGACTACCATTGAACATAAAGAAAGAAGAAGCTCCTACCCTTTGTATCACTGTGGATGGAATGGGGAGCATTATGCTAAGTGAAATAAGCCAGGCAGTGAAAGACAAATACCATGTGATTAAGGTTATTATTGATAGGTACTTATTC
Organism: Tonatia bakeri; assembly: GCA_004024845.1. Lineage (NCBI taxonomy): Eukaryota > Metazoa > Chordata > Mammalia > Chiroptera > Phyllostomidae > Tonatia > Tonatia bakeri. The sequence goes on along the minus strand of PVIA01008476.1, from coordinate 47,247 downwards.
ATTGGCATTTTATCCCCTGTGTACCTGTGTTCCTCTCTCTCTCTTTTTCTTCCTCTTCCTATTGCAGTCCCTTTAGCATATCTTGCAATGCTCTTTTGGTGCAGGTGTATTCTTTTAGCCTTCTTTTGTCCAGGAAGCTTCTTATTTTGCTTTCCATTTTAACTGAGTTGCTTGCTGAGTAGAGTAGTCTTGCTTGCAGACCTTTGGTTTTCATTACTTGGAACATTTCTTGCCATTCCCTTTTGGCTTGAAGTGTTTTGGTTGAGAAGTCACCTGCTAACCTTAACGGGGCTCCCTTGCATGTTACAACCTGTTTCTCCCTTGCTGCCTTTAAGATTCTCTCTTTGTTTTTAAATTTTGACATTTCAATTATGATGTGTCTTGTTGTGGGCCTCTTTGGGTTCCTCTTGATTGGGACCCTCTCTGCTTCCTTAACTTGTGTGGGTTTTTCTCTCATCAAATTAATGAAGTTTTCCATCATTACTGTTTCAAACAGGTTTTCTATTACTTGCTCCTCTTCTCCTTATGATATCTCTACTGTATTATTACTTTTCATGTTGCCCTGTAATGCCCCTTTACCCTGTTTGTTCTTTTTGAGTGCCTCGTTTCCTTTTCTTGCTCTTTCTGGGAGTTATTTCTAACATGTCCTCCAGTTCACTGATTTGATTCTCTGGTTCACCAAGCCTGTTTTTGATTCCTTCTACTATGTCCTTCAATTCAGAAATTGTATTCTTCATTTTTCTCTTGGCCTTGTTGATTGTTTGTATGTCCTTTTTCATGCTGATATAGTTTGTGGTAAGTTCCTCATAGCTTCCCTGTAGTTTTTGTTATTTTTCACTGAGTTCATTGAGCTTCCTTATAACCATTGTTTTGAACTCAATATCTGACAGTTTACTTGCCTCTATTTCATTTAGTAGTCTTTCTGAAGATTCCTCCTTTGCTTTCCTTTGGGGGTTGCTTCTTTTTCTTCCCCTTATTTGTTAGACTCTCCTTGTTTGCTTTCGCTTCTTAAATTGTTCTGTTTTGACTTCCTGACTATAGTGTGAACTTCTATGGTAGAAGACCTGTGTCATTCAGTGGTGAAGTCTCCTTTTTTTCCTGAACTTGATTCTCTTGGGTTTTCCTTTATGCCATTTATGTTGGTTGTCTGGATGTATTTGAGTTTTGATTGTTGGGTCATTGTTTTGTAGGTCTTTCCCTCTAGTCGATTAACTGAGGGTTGCTCTGCCCACCACATCTGGTATGCTGCTGTACAAGTGCTGCTAGAAGAAAACCACATAGCCAAGAAAACAACCCTCACACCTTCAAAAATAACTCTCCACCCTTAATTTCACTATCAAGAGCAAATTAACCAGTATTAATAAGGGTGTAAAGAGATTAAGACTGTTATAAGAAAGAAGAGAAAATGTGAGATGACCTACTGAAAGAAAAAATGATTTTGTGAGGTTATAGAGTGGAATATTAATAAGAGTTGGGAGTCAGAGCAATGAGAAGAGAGAAGGTAAAATTTATATCATGAATAAAAAAGGAAATGAAAAATGTGGTATGTAGTATGAGGAGGGAAGTGTATAGTAATAGGCTCAAACAGAAAATAATGTGAGAGAGAGAAAGAAAAAGGAAGAAAAAAGTAAATAAATAGTAAAAATATAGGATCAAAGTAGGATAGAAAGATCCATCACAGCATTATCAACAATAAATTAGCAGAGCCCTGGCTGGTGTCGTTCAGTGGTTGAGTGCCAGCCTGTGAATCAAAGGATAGCTATTCAATTCCAATTATAGGGCACATGCCTGGATTGGGTGCCAGGTGCCTGGTGGGGAATGAATGAGAGGCAACCACAAATTGATATTTCTCTCCCTCTCTTTTTCTCTCCCTTCCCCTCTATGAAAAATAAAATGAATAGAATCTTTTAAAAAAAACAAATGAGCAGAAATTGCTATAGGTGGTATGGGGATAAGAGGGAAAAAAGAAAGAAGGAAAAGTGTAAGAGATGGAGAAAATGGAAGTGATTTTCCATTTTCTGGAAAATGGAAGTGATTTTCCATTTTCTGGAAAATGAAAGTAATGGATGGAGAAAAGTGTCTGGAGAAATGGAAAGTGATTTTGAAATTATAGAAGGAGAGGCAATACTAAGAGTGAGGGAGAAAAATCTGGCTTAGGGAAAAAATAAAATTTGAGATAGAAAGAAAAAGAAAAAAGTAGAATAAAGAAAAATAAAAAGTCAGGATGAAATAGAAATAGAAGAAAAAATAAAAAATAGGCTAAGACAGGGTTAAATTAAAAATTTGAGATGATAAAAAGAGTAGGAGAGGGGGCCAGTAAAATTTGATATTTGAAATACAAAATTAGTGAAGATCTAGAAATACAATTGAGAAAAAAGCAAGAACTACTCTATCCACAACCAAGTAGCAAACATTGCTAAAGGTGGAGAGAGAATGTGGGTATTTTAAGAGTGGGTAAAAAGATGTGAGATGACCATTGACAAGAAAATTGGTTTTGTGTGCCTAGACTTGGGTAAAAGTAAGAGTGAGGAATGGAAACAAATTGTAGCAAGAGAGATAACAAAATTTTAAATGAAAATAATTTGAGGTACAAAGAAGGTAAAATGGGATAAGAGAAGGTAGGGACAAATATGTATGTTAATTGAAACAGACTTTAGTATAAAATCTACTGTCTTTATATGCACAAACTTGCTGGAAAAGAAATGAGTGTTAAAAAGCTACACAGGAAAGAAAATATAGCAAATTATTGAGAAGACCACAATGGATTTTATCTCTGTAGCCTTTAGTATTTACCACTGTTTATTTCTTTCTGGATCCACCTCTAGTGATGTCAGATGTTGACCCTGTCTGATCTTAGGCATCCAGTTTGAAACTTCCAGGGTTATACAGTCAGTGGCTGTCTCCTTCAGTTGTTAATATAGTCACTCTGCTTGATGATGATGAACTCCTTTAACTTGACCTTATCTGGGAAACACTTTATCTGCTCTTCCATTTTAAATGATAGCTTTGCTGGATAGAATAAGCCTCGATGTATGTCCTTGTCTTTCATGACTTCAAATACTTTTTTCCAGCCCCTTCTTGTCTATAAGGTTTCTATTGAGAAATCAATGGATAGTCTTCTGGGAACTCCTTTATAGGTAACTCTCTCCTTTCCTCGTGCTGCTTTTAAGATCCTCTCACCTTTAATCTTGGGTAACTTAATTCTGATGTGCCTTGGTGTATTCCTCCTTGGGTCCTATTTCTTTGGGACTCTCTGAGCTTCTTGGACTTCCTGGAAGTCTATTTCCTTTGTAAGACTGGGGAACTTTTCTTTCATTATTTGTTCAAGTAAGTTTTCAATTTCTTACTCTTCCTTTTCTCCTTTGGCCACCCCTATGATTCGGATGTTGGAATGTTTAAAGTTGCCCCAGAGGTTCCTAAGCCTCTCTTCATTTTTTAAAATTCTTGTTTCTTCCTTCTGTTCTGATTGTATGTTTATTTCTTCATTCTGGTCCAGATTGTTGATCTGAGTTTTGGTTTCTTTACTTTCACTGTTGGTTTCCGGTATATTTTTATTTATTTCACTTTACATAGCCTTCATTTCTCCCTTGATTTTGTGACCAAACTCCATCACTTCTCTGAGCATCCTGGTTACCAGTGTTTTGAACTCTGCATAGGTTTTCTATCTCCTAGTTGCTTAGTTTTTCTGGAGCTTTGTTCTGTTCTTTAAATTGGGCCATATTTCTTTCTCTTGGTGCACCTGTTGTGTTGTAAGGGGTGGAGTCTTAGGTTTCCACCAGGGTGGGGCAACCCTCTTTAGTGTGTTGTGGTGTTGTCTGTGGGGGAGGCATCAGAAAAGGAAAAATTTGGCTTGCTTTCTCACTCTAGCCCCACTTTCTATCACTTCCCTCTCTTCTTACAAGCAAACTGTGCTATTTTAGGTGCTATTCTGGTGGGTGGATTTGTGTATGCTCTAGAACCATGTAGGTCTCTCCAATGAACTCCCCTGTGAGACTGGGAGTTTCTTCCACCTTCTTAACCTCCACAGGGTTTTATAGCTAGAGGTTTTGTGTATTTAGTTTCCTGGACAGCCAGACTCTGTCTTGCCTGAGTGGTCTCCTGCCTTGTCGTGAGTCCTTTTCACCCAGTTTCCTGTCTATGTCACTCCTACCTGTTTGAATGAATGTTTCTTTAACTCCTTGATTTTCTGATTTCCATGTAGTTTAATTTTCTGGCAGTTCTGGTTGTTTATTGTTTTTAAATTGGTAGTTATTCTTCTTTTCATTGTGCAAGAAAAGCAAACATTTCTATGTATGCCTCCATCTTGACTGGAACCACTAATTTAAATATTTTAATTAGAAACTAATTATGAGGTTTAATAAAAAAATCCCTGTGTTGCTCATAAGAAACACATTTGAAATATATGGATACAGGTGAGGGGGAAATGAAGACAACTGTACTTGAACAACAATAAAAAAAGAAGTGAAACATAAAAAGAAGTGTCAAAAATAAAAGGTAGAAATTGTTATGCCATGCAAATATTAAAGTGACATAATAATACTAATACTAGGACAAAGTGCCCCTTAAGCAAATATTATTGGATCAAAAAAAGGAATGTTTAATAATAATACAGTGTTAATTCACCAAGAAGGCATAGTGATTCTAAATTTATATGCTTCAAACAACATAGGCTGATAATTTATGACTAAAATTGTCAGAATTAAAATAATAGAGAAGTCCACAATCACAGTAAAAGTTTGTACAAAAACAGGTTAACAAACTAGACATAAATGATCAAAGAGAACATTTTAGTTTTGCAGAAATTAGGTATGGTCACAGTGTAAAAATTCATTGGGAAATGGGACAATTGTGATAGCATAATCAATAAAATATATTTTAAAAGTCATCAGATATGTTTATAATGTGTGCACATTTTGTACATAAAGTATACATTATTAAATATTTTTTCTAAAGAATAGCAACTTTACATTTCCATTGAGGAAGAAATGTTGGCTTTTAAAATTGTTAGCTAGGTATTTGATCCAAACCTATTTATTAAAAAAAAAAAAAGCTACTTTCAAGTGCTAATAGCATACTGGGTGTTATAAAAGACAAAAGGCTCATTGTGCTGTAAAAAAAAATCACAATCTGGTGAAATTAAAAAAAATAACAAGAGCTACAACAAAATAAAACATGGTAAGGTTTATGGTAGATGCCCTCAGGAGGACACATAGATGAAACTAAACTCAAATGTGTGTGTGTGCTGTGTGTGTGCATGTATGTGTGTCTGTATAAAGAAGGAGATGAGACTACAGCAGAAGCTCTAAGGATTTTACTAAGAGGCAGTGGCTGACAAACTTGAAGAAACTTTTTATTTGGTGAAAGAAGAGTAAGAAGGTCTTCCAAGAAGAGGGTTAACATTCACAAAAGCAGTGATCAGGAGAAATCAGAGTGAACACTACAAATTATGATAGTTCCATAAGAGAGGGGGGCAATATGGGAAATATTAGATACAAGGTGGACCCAAAAAAACCAGAATTATCTTCTACAGGGTGGACCCCATGTTATATAGGCTTTCTCTGCTAGGTAGGTATGTTCTAGAAACCCATCTGTATTAGTGTACCAGCTGTTGGTGTTTTGAGAGGTTGTGTTAGGCTTCAGTGAATTTTTTTTGAAGACACTTTCAATGTGTTTTCCCATTTCATTATGGGTGATTTATGAGCACAACAGCCCACAGATTGCTGAATATTTGGCAGTTTTTGACCAAAAATGACATGACCCGTGTGCCCCACCCTCTCTATTCACCCCTGATGAAAAATGTCCTCAAAGGAAATGTTTTCCAATGTTTTTTCCCCAATTTTATTTTAATCATTGTTCAAGTACAGTTTTCTGTCCTTTACTCCCATCCTAGCCCACCTACCCTTCCCTCCCCATCTCTCTCCCATTTCCACCCTTCCTAATTTTTTTTCATGTGTCCTTTATATTTGTTCCTGTAAACCCTTCCCATTCTCCCCTGAAATTCCTTCCACTCTCTCCTCTGGTCTCTGTCAGCTTGCTCTCTATTTCAGTGTCTTTGGCTATATTTTCCATGTTTGTTTGTTTTGTTGTTTAGGTTCCTGTTAAAAGTGAGATCATATGGTATTTGTCTTTCACTGCCTGGCTTATTTTGCTTAGCATAATGCTTTCCAGCTCCATCCATGCTGTTGCAAAGAGAAGGAGCTCCTTCTTTTTTTCTGCTGCATAGAATTCCATTGTGTAAATGTACCATAGTTTTTTTATCCATTTATTTACTGATGGGCACTTGTGTTGCTTCCAGCACTTGGCTATTTTAAATTGTGCTGCTATGAACCTCACACTATGCTGCTTTGCTGCTATGCATATTCTTATCCTTATGCTGCTATGATTTCTGTCTCTGATATTTCATTATTGGTGTACAAAAATACCTTTAATTTCTTAGTATTGACTTTGTATCCCACTGTTTTGCCAAATCCACATATTAGGTCAAGTAGTTTTTTTGTGGAGGCAATAGCATTTTCTATGTGCACTATGATATCATCTGCAAACAATGACAGTTTTGCTTTCTCCTCTCCAATTTGGATGCCTTTTATTTCTTTTTCTTCTCTGATCACTGTGGCTAGGACTTCCAATACTATGTTAAATAGAAGTGGTGAAAGTGGACATTCTTGTCTTGTTCCTGATCTTCGTGGGAAAGATTTTAGTTTTTGGGCATTGAGTATGATGTTGGCTGTAGGTCTCTCACATATGGCCTTTATTGTGTTGAGGAATGCTCTCTGTATCCCCACTTGTTTGAGTGTTTTTATCATAAACAGGTGCTGTACCTTATCGAATGGTGTTTCTATATCTGTTGATATGATCATGTGATTTTTGACTTTCCTTTTGTTTATATGATGTATTACATTTTTTTGATTGGCGAATATTGTACCACCTTTGCCTTCCTGGAATGAATCCCACTTTATCATGGTATATGATTTTTTTTATGTATTGCTGGATGTGGTTTTCCAGTACTTCATTGAGGATTTTAGTGTCTATGTTCATCAGTGGTATTGACATGTAGTATTCTTTCTTTCTTGGGTCTTTATCTGGTTTGGGGATTAGGATGTTGCTGGCTTCTTAAGAAGAGTTTGAAAGTCTTCTGTCTTCTTGGAATTTTTGGAATAGTCTGTGAAGGATAGGGATTAGCTTTTCTTTAAATGTTTTGTAAAATTCTCCTCTGAAACCATTCAGTCGAGGGTTTTTGTGTGACAGAAATTTTTTGATTCTTGCTTTGATTATGTCAGCTGTTATTGTTCTGCTCATGCTTTCTGCTTCTTCATTCAGTTTTGAAAGATTATATTTTTGTAGAAATTTGTCCATTTCACCTAGGTTTTGAAATTTCTTGGCATATAGTTGTTTGTAATAATTTCTTACAATCCTTTGTATTTCTGTGGTATCAGTTGTAATCTCTCCTCTTTCATTTCTGATTGTGTTTATTTGGGTCCTCTCTCTCTCTCTCTCTCTTTTTTTTTTTGATGAGTCTGTTTAAAGGTTGTCATTTTCATTTATCTTTTCAAAGAAGAGGCACCCTGATTTATTGATCATTAGAACTGTTCTTTGAGTCTCTATGCCATGTAATTCTGCTCTGATCTTGATTATTTACTCCCTTCTGCTTTCTCTGGGCTTTGTTTGTTGTTGTTACTCTAGTTCTTGTACATGTAGGGTTAAGTTGTTTGTTTGAAATGTTTCTATCTTTTTTAGTTAAGCCTCTATTGCTATGAACTTCCTTGTCAGGACTGTCTTCACTCTGTCCAATAAGTATTGATTGTTGTGAGTTCATTTCCATTTTTTTACAGAAACTTTTTATTTCTTTCTTGATCTCATTCTTAACCCATTTGTTGTTCAATAGCATGGTATTCAATCACCAGGAGTTTGAATGTTTTTGAGTTTCTAGCTAGAGGATGGTTTCTGGTTTCAGACCCCTGTATCTGAGAAGATGCTTGATATGATTTCAAAATTTTTGAACTTGTTAAGACTTGTTTTGTGTCATAACATGTAGTCTATCTTTGAAAATATTTCATGTGCATTTGAAAAGAATGGGTCCTTTGCTTTTTTTGGATGAAAGGTTCTATTACATCAGTTAAGTCCATTTGATCTAGGGCATTATTCTATGCTTCAATATCCTTGTTGATATTTTGTTTGGAAGGTCTATCAGTTATTGACAGTGGGGTGTTAAAATCCCCTAGGATATGTGTGTTGCTCTCTGTATCTTTATTGAAGTCCTCCAGAGTTTCCTTGTATATTTGGGTGTTCCTATATTGAGTACATATTTGTTTATAATGTTTATGTCTTCTCAATGGATTCTTCCCTTGAGTATTAGGAAGTGTCCTTCTGGGTCTATTTTTATGGACTTTGTTTTGAAGTCTATTTTGTCAGATATAAATATTACTACTCCTGCTTTTTTCTCTCTGTTTGCTTGGAATATATTTTTCAATCCTTCACTTTCAGTCTGTGTATATCTTTTGTCCTGAGGTGGGTCTCTTATAGGCAGAATTTGTGTGGGTCATGTTTTCTTATCCATTCAGCTACCCTACGTCTTTTGATTGGAGCTATTAATCCATTTACATTTAAGGTTATTATTGTTAGGTACTTATTCATTGCTGCTTTACACCCTTTTTACCTTTGTTACTTTCTCTCTCATTGTTTTTCTTCCTCTTAAAGCAGTCCCTTTAGCATATCCTGCAATGCTGGTTTGTTGGAAGTATATTATTTTAGCCTTCTTTTGTCCAGGAAGCTCCTTATTTCACCTTCCATTTTAATTGAGTCTTCTGGATTGAGTAATATCACTTGTAGCCCTTTGCTTTTCATAACTGGGAATATTTCTTGCCATTCTTTTCTGGCTTGAAATGTTTCTGTTGAGAAGTCAGCTGCTAGCCTTAGTGGGGCTATCTTGTATGTTACATCCTGTTTCTCCATTGCTGTCTTTAAGATTCTCTCTTCATCTTTAAATTTTGCTATTTTAATTATGATGTGTCTTGCAGTGGACCTCTTTGGGTTCCTCTTGACTGAAACCCTCTCTGCTTCCTCAACTTGTGTGGCTTTTTCTCTCATCTCTCATCAAATTAGTGAAGATTTGTGGAGAGCCAAGAAGGATAAAGTGTGCCAAGGGAGTTGGAAGCAGGCCTCAGGTTCAGCACAGCTGCCCTAGGCCACGGAAGACTGCCTGATAGATTGTTGTAAGAAAAGAATGACTTGGCTGCTTGCTATATCACTGTACCAATGTACCAAGAAGGAGCAGCAAATGTTCTTAAAAAATAAAATGTACCTAGCCTTGTGGTTTGTCTTTCTCATGCCCTGCTCCAAAGCTTACTCAATATATACAGCCTGACTTCACCAATAAGTTGTTCCTTCCTCTGCATCCCAGAGAAGGGGATCCACCTGGCCCTGCTTTTACTCTGTCTCTTTATTTCTTAATCCCTCACCACCTTCCCTCAGGACCTGACTGATCCAGCCATGCCACTTGCATCACATATTTCCATCATTACTTTTTCATGAGGCTTTCTATCCCTTGCTCCTCTTCTACTTCTTCCAGTGTCTCCATTATATGGATATTATTCCATTTATGTTGTCCTTTATTTCTCTTAATCCTGCTTAGATCTTTTTTAATCTATTTTCCTTTTCTTGCTCTTTTTGGGAGTGTTTTTTATACCTTTTCCTCCAGCTCACTGATTTGATCCCAGCTTCATCCAGCCTGCTCTTGATTTTTTCTATTGTGTACTTTAATTCAGAAATTGTATTCTTCATTTTCTCTTGGCTCTTGTTGATTGTTTGTATGTCATTTTTCATGGTGATATAGTTTGCAGTACGTTCTTTATAGTTTTTTTGTAATTTTTGGGAATTTGTATAGAGCTCATTGAGCTTCCTTATAAGCATTGTTTAGAACTCAGTATCTGATAGTTTACCTGTCTCTATTTCATTTAGCATTCTTTTTTCTTTTTAAATTTTATTTTAGTTATTGTTCAAGTACAATTTTCTATCTTTTACTCCCATCCCAGCCCACCCACCCAGCCTTCCCCACCTCCCTCCCATTTCCACCCACCCCTAGTTTTTGTCCATGTGTCCCTTATACTTTTTCTTGTAAACTCTTCCCCTTTCCCCATGAAATTCCCCTGAAATTCCCTCCCCTCTCCCCTCTGAACACTGTCAATCTGTTCTCTATTTCAGTGTCTTTGTTTATATTTTGCTTGTTTCTTTGTTTTGTTGATTAAATTCCTGTTAAAGGTGAGATCATATGGTATTTGTCTTTCACTGCTTGGCTTATTTCACTTAGCATAATGCTCTACAGTTCCATCCATGCTGTTGCAAAGGGTAGGAGCTCCTTCTTTCTTTCTGCTGTATAGAATTATTTCTGAGGATTCCTCCTTTCCTTTTCATTGGGGGTTGTTTCTTTGTTTTCCAAATATTTGTGGGACACTTCTTTGCTTTTGCTTTTTAAATTATTCTTCTAACTTTTTGACTTTGTAGTGTGAACTTCTGTGGTACAAGGCCTGTGAGATTCATTGGTGCAGTCTCTTTGATCACCAGAACTTGGTGGTCTTGGGATGTCCTTTATGCCTTTTATGCTAGTTCTTTGGATGTAATTGGGTTTTGATTGTTGTTGGGTCTTTCTTTGATGATTCCTTACCTCCAGCTGGTTGACTAAGGGTCACTCCACCCACCATGTCTTGTATGCTGTTGTGCAGGTGCTGCCAGAACAAAGTCACAAAGTCTGGGACAAAAACCCACACTCACGAATATTTCCCCCCTCCCCCAACGATCCCAGTATCAACAGTAAATGAAGTATCAGTGGAAAAGGATCTTCTACATAGATTTTTTGATATGTATATCAAAGAAATTTCTAAAACTAGGCTCCCTGGATCAAAATAAATACATAGTTTAAATTTTTTATGAATTTAAATTAAGAGGAACATACGTTTAATGCCTGGCAGTTGCAGTTAAATACTGATTCATCAGATCTCCTGAGTATGTGTGTATATGACCACCTATGTAGTTAACATATTTAATTAACTAATTAACTAATTCATTAATTACTATTTGACTCTTTCAACTTATTTCTTCCCAAGGCCCCCCTGCTACTGCTGACAACCACCAATCTGTTCTCTGTATCTATAAACTTCTCTGTTGTTTTTGGTTTCCACATAAAGGAGAAATCACATAGTATTTGCCTTTCTCTATCTGACTTATTTCACTTAGCATAAGGCCCAGGTCCATCTATGTTGTTGCAAATGGGATGATTTTACTTATTTTTGACTTAATACTATCCCATCATATATATCACATTTTTATTTTATTTTTCATTCTTATTCAATTATATTTTTTAACTTTTTAAAAAATTTTAATTGTTGCTCAAGTACAATTTTCTGTCTTTTACTCTCATCCCAGCACACACCCTCCAATGCTCCCCACCTCCCTCCCAGTTCTACTCCCCCCTGCCCTAGTTTTTATACCTGTGTCCTTTACACTTGTTCCCGTAAACCCTTCCCCTTTTCCTCTGAAATTCCCTCCCCTCTCTGCTCTGGTGATTTTTAAATCTATTCTTCCAATGTTAGACACAGGTTGATTCCATGTTTTGACTATTGTAAATAATGCTGCAGTGAATACAGAGGGATGCATATATTTTTTTAATTAGTGTTTTTATTTTCTTCATATAAATATCAAGAAGTGAGACTTCCTGTTTTCACTTATTTCTTCAAGAAACCTTGAAAAATTATTATGTACACAGGAAATGTGATAAATGTTATAATAATATTGGTACAAGTTACATTAATATCCAGAATGACATACTCTAGAATCAAATGAAGGAAGATGAATCAAGAATTTACATAGTTAGAAGACTGAGGCAATAGGTTTTTTCATTCATTGCTCTTCTACTTTTACATAATCACTTATTTCTTTTTTCATTTTTCTTTTACTACTTTCTATTTTGACTCTTTCCCATGTTTTCAAAATCTGGACTATGGTGTGACCTAAGGACTTAATGAGGGAAGTATAGTTTAGACTCTAGAAAATCATTTCTAAATGCAAATTGTTTTTCTTAACTAATCTTAAAAGGAATGGACTATTTTGTTTTGTTTTCATATTCAAAATGTCCATATGGAAACTCTGGAAAAAAACTTTAGTAGAGAGACTCTAGTTACTTATAACCACTAAGAATTCTGTGGTGGTGGTATGTGTTCTAATCCATTTACCAGAAGACAAAAGAGGGTTCTAGACAGATGTGAGTATGGAACTTGATGTCAGAGAGCTCAAAGCAATACCATATACTATAGATAAAAGTTTTGTGCAACTGTAGCTCATTGACTATAAGGTCCAGAACACTTTGACTAGGTAACAAATGGCTTTGGCCAAACATAATGAGAAAGAAAAGAATATATATGTGTATGTGTATTTGGTGGGTGTACAAGGTATGTAATAAAAATAAAATAAAATATATATTTCCCTTTCACTTTGTAGGTTGCACAGTGCACAAATAACCAAAAACCAAACAACCAAAAACAAAGCCATACCTGTTCATATGGGCTTGAAGGTTTGGGATTCCTCAGTCTTACTAACAAACTAGTATAATTGATATTATCATACCCATTGTGCAGATCAAACAAACTGAGGCAAATAGACATCTAAGGTCATGGAATTGGCTAATGATAGGACAAGTAACCAAAATGTATCCAGACTTTATATTACATGTTTGTCTCACCACAATAACACTTAGTAGTACTGTTTTATCATTATAGATTATGTTAAGCTTAAATTCATATAATGAACACATATTTTGTATTATTCCTTCTTCTAAGGAATGAACCTAAATAATGATTTTGCTTATAACTAACATTAATTGTGTCTATGTGCTAGGCATATGGTGTTTTTATATCTATTACTTCACTTAAGTGGTATCCTCATTTCTAGTTTGCAGTTGAAAACATTGAGACAAAGAACAGACAAATAACTTACTCATAAAAGTAGTCAAATAAGGACTTGGACCCAAGTACTTTGACTAGAGACTATAGGAAGTAACTTTTGTGAAATCTCATTGCACTTTATCTGTACCTCTCTTATGACACTACTTACTTTCTACTTTGAATTTTTTAATTAAATTTTCTTTTTTCTTTTTTTTAATTTTTTTCCTTTTTTTAAATATTTTATTTATTTATTTTTAGAGAGGGAAGGGAGGGAGAAAGAGAGAGAGAGAGAAACATCAATGTGCGGTTGCTGGGGGCCGTGGCCTGCAACCCAGGCATGTGCCCTGACTGGGTATCGAATCTGCGATGCTTTGGTTTGCAGCCCGCACTCAATCCACTGAGCTACGCCAGACAGGGCTAATTTTATTTTTTCAATTACAGTTTACACTCAGTATTATTGTATGGTTTTCTAACTACTATGCTATATACCTGAAACTAACACAATATAATATTGAATGCAAATTATAATTAAAATGTTTAATTACAAAGTTTGAATAAACAAATAAAATAATAATAAATTAATAAATTGATTATACAATTAATTCTCTAAACCAGTTGTCCAGGGATCTAATTTCTTTTTTCCTTTTTGACTCATATCTGAGGGGTTGACAAATAAGAATTTGACAGTAGTGATTGAATTTATATTAACTATTTTTTCTCGTTTGCAGGAGGATGGACTCTTATTTTTATCTTCTTGTTTCTAATTTACCTGTTCATTATCACTGGGGCCCATATTGTCTTCTTTTCCATTAAAGTGGATTCCCAACTCCATATCCCCATGTAGTTCTTCACTGGCGCCTCTGCTTAGTGAAAATATGGTATACCATAATCATCATCCCCAAGATACTCTCCAATCCAGTCAGTAAGCAGAAGACCAATTTCTCCTGGTGGTTTTCTCCTACAGATGTATTTATTTTACTCCCTGACATTACTGAGGATTTCCTGCTCACCCCCATCACTGTGGACAGATATCTGGCCATCTACAATCCCTTCTGTTACCACACAGTCATAACTCCTCAGTTGTATACTTAGCTGACTATGTTGTTACTTCTGTGGCTTCTTTATACCATTCCAAGATTGCATGAATAACTACATTATCATTTTGTGGTCCAAATCAAATTCAGAGCATCATCTGAAACTTTGATTCCATCTTGAATCTGTTATGTATGGACACTGAAAGAATTGTTTTGTTTTATTTTATTTTTTAAAGACTTTATCAATTTTTATTCCCTTCAACAGTGCATAAAGTAGATTTTACCCTTTCCTTTGCCAAAACTGAGTACATTTTAAGTGTTTATCAAGTCAATGGGCAAACAAATGTTGCTTTAACTGGCATATGGACATTCAAGTATCTTAACACATTTGTTATTTTCCACGCATTGCATATTTTTTACCATTCACTCATATTTTTAAAGTATATTTTATTGATTGTGCTGTTACAGTTTTCCCAATTTCTCCCCTTTATCCTCCCTACACTCTGCATGTCCCAACCCTCCAGCATCCCCCCCTTTAGTTTATGTACATGGGTTCTACATATAAGTACTTTGAGTTCTCATTTTTCTATACCATTTTTGACTTCTCCCCATCTATTTTATGCCTACCAATTATGCTTCTTCCCTGTAATTTTCCCCCCATTCCTCCCCGCCCCCCCCATCGATAACCCCCCATGTGATCTCCATTTCTCTGATGAGAAGTTCCTGTTCTAGTTGTTTGCTTAGTTTGTTTTTGTATTGTTCTTTTTTAAGGTTTGGTTGTTAATAGCTGTGAGTTTGTTGTCATTTAACTGTTCATATTTTTTATCTTCTTTTCCTTAGATAAGTCCCTTTAACATTTCATAAAATAAGGGCTTGGTGATGATGAACTCCTTTAACTTGACCTTATCTGGGAAGTACTTTATCTGACCTTCCATTCTAAATGACTGTTTTGCTGGATAGAGTAATCTTGGTTGTAGGTCCTTGCCTCTCATGACTTCGAATACTTCTTTCCAGCCCCTTCTTGCCTGCAAGATTTCTTTTGAGAAATCAGCTGATAGTCTTATGGGAACTCCTTTGTAGGTAACTGTCTCCTTTTTTCTTGCTTCTTTTAAGATTCTCTCCTTGTCTTTAATCTTGGGTAACTTAATGATGATGTGCTTTGGTGTGTTCCTTCTTGGGTCCAACTTCTTTGGGACTCTCTGAGTTTCCTGGACCTCCTGAAAGTCTTTTTCCTTTGCCAGATTGGGGAAGTTCTCCTTCATTATTTTTTAAAATAAGTTTTCAATTTCTTGCTCTTCCTCTTCTCCTTCTGGCACCTATGATTCAAATGTTAGATAGTTTAAAGTTGTCCCATAGATTCCTACGCCTCTCCTCATTGTTTTGAATTGTTGTTTTTTCATTCTGGTCTGGTTGAATATTTCTTTCTTCCTTCTGCTCCAAACCATTGATTTGAGTCCTGGTTTCCTTCCATTCACTGTTGGTTCCCTGTAGATTTTTCTTTATTTCACATAATGCAACCTTCATTGCTGCCTGTTTTTTTTTTTAATGCTGTACTGAGTGAGTTCTGAGTGAAGTACTGAGTGAGTTCTTGGAGCATCCTGATAACCAGTGTTTAGAACTGTGCATCTGATAGGTTGGCTGTATCTTTGTCACTTAGTTGTATTTTTCTGGAGCTTTGTTCTGTTTTTTTGTTTGGGCCATTTTTTATTTTTTGTCTTGGTACACCTGTTACATAGTAAGGGGCCGAGCCTTAGGTGTTCACCAGGTTGGGGCAACCCACGTCACTGCGTTGTGATGCTGTATGTAGGGGATGGGCCTGAAAGGGAACAGTGCCACTTGCTCTGCTCTCTGCCAGTTTTCAGTCACTTCCCCAGCTACCCACAATCAAATGGGGCCCTTCCAGTGATGATTCCTGGGTGGGTGGGTCTGTGTACATTCAATGACCCTGTGGGTCTCTCCAACAAACTCTCCTGTGAGGCTGAGAGCTTCTCCCACTGCCTCCTCAACCCCCATAGGTGTTTTAAGTCAGAGGTTTTTGAGGCCTTATTTCCCTGTACTGGAACCCTGGGTTGCATGGCCTGTCTTGCTCCCTAGTTGTTCCTCCTGGTTTGCCTGCACTTGAATGTGAGACCACACAGTCCACAGGCCACCACCTTGCCCAGTCCACCAGCTGCCACCTTGCCGCATGTCCTCTCTGCCCAGCTGCCTATCTGTGCCTCTCCTACTGGTATGGATGAATGTTTCTTCTTTAATACCTTGGTTGTCAGACTTCCATACAGTTCAATTTTCTGTCAGTTCTGGTTGTTTTTTTTTATTTCAAATTTGCTGTTGTCCCTTTAGTTGTGCGAGGAGGCACAGTGTGTTTACCTATGCTTCCATCTTGGCCAGAAGTCAATATTTTGCTTTATTTCATTTTGGATATCTTCCATTTGTTCTTTCATTTTTGGACCAAGCTCCATCAGTTCTGTGAGCATTTTTATTACCAGTGCTTCAGACAGGTTGGCTATGTCCTCATTCCTTACCTCTCTTTCTGAGGTTTTGCTCTGTTCTTTCATTTTGGCTTCATTACTTTGTTCAGGGCCCCTGTTAATTTGTAAGGTGGTGGGGGATTAGGTATTCACCCAGGCAGGGCAAACTTCCTTGCTGTGCTGTGGCGCTGCCTGTTGAGGAGGGGCCCGATAGGGAATAATGCAGCTCTCTTGATCATCTCTAGTACACATTTCAATGAACTCTTGTGTCATACTGGGAGTTTCTCCCACTGTGGCAACCAACGTAGTCCACAGCCACCTCTGAATCTCAGTTTCCCCTTAAGTCAGCCCCTCCCACTCAGCCTGCTGCCTTGCTGCAGCCAGCCCCATCCCCATGGTCTTCTGCCTCATTGCTGTTTCTCTCTCTCCACTGCCTACTGGTCTGGTTTTTCTGTTTGACTGTATCTTTAATTCTGTGGTTGTCAGAGTTTCATGCAGTTTGATTTTCTGGCACTTCTGGTTGTTTAGTAATTTTAGATTGGTTGATATCCTCCTTTTGGTTGTGTGAGGAAGCAAAGGGTTTCTACCTATGCCTCCATCTTGGCTGGTGAAAGAATTGTTTTAATCAAGTCTATAGACATTGTGCATGCTGTTCAGGTTGCTGTGCTCAGAGATTATTTCTTTCCAGGTTGCTGTGCTCAGAGATTATTATTGCATGGGAACATAAGAGAATTTTAAGTAAGATTTTCAATATATCACTTGCTAATGATACATTGAAAACCATTCTTTAAAATATAAGCATTTAGCTTTGTGAAAAATTATCCCATATCAGATGTCTGCTTTTTACATCCTGATTTTCAAAATTAATGAATCAGAATAAAATATATGGCTTGAAGTAATTAAAATATATATTTCTGGCTTTCTTCACATCAGTTAACAATTCTTTTTCCATTAAATCTAAAATGTTTTTCAATCAACCATCTAAATTGAGTCATATAACAATTTTCTGGAATAGGTAGATTATTCATTACTATCCCCTGCATCTATTTAATAAAATTTAAACAAATTTCCAATGATCACCTGACTATTAAATGTTAGAACTAAGACTTCAAATTACACACTTCTGCTTAAAAAATAGCACACTTTCCATTGTCTCAAGCTTTCTTTGTATTTCAATTGCATAGTTCACTGTAAAAAAATAATATTATGGGTTTTAGATTCTCTTACTCAGTGTAGTAATACTAAACAAATAAAACAAAAAACAAATAAAATAATAAAGGTACAATAAAAGAAGATAATAATATGGAAAAATAGTTCTATTTTTTATTATAAGGTTGCACAATTTAATAATATATGATTTTTGAAATAGAGGTAGGGGGCAAATAACTTTAGAGAACTTAAAGGGTAAGAGTTTATATAGATACGATAAACTGCAAAATGTTTTTCTCACATTTTTGAATAATATTTTCTAATATTCTTACCCATTTAGGAGACAAAAATTAGATATATTTCAAAATAAGAACTAATTATGGAGAAACAAAAATAATATTTTAACAATAAAATAATGATGACCTCTCTTCCAAAAAAATAGCCTTGCATTAAAATTAACATATTGTTCCTGTTGTTAAATGAGCAGAGAAAGTTGGCGTCCAGAAAATCTACAGTAAACATGAATTTTAGTGATGCAAATTGAAAAGACTTCAGAATTTTTTTTATATAAAGCATTTCTTGGAGCTTCTGAGTCCAAGAAAGGAAAATCTGATAACTGAGAAGAGGTTCAGGCAAGCTGGGCAATGCAGATTA
Source organism: Tonatia bakeri (assembly GCA_004024845.1). Taxonomy (NCBI): domain Eukaryota; kingdom Metazoa; phylum Chordata; class Mammalia; order Chiroptera; family Phyllostomidae; genus Tonatia; species Tonatia bakeri. Next base: position 29,013 of record PVIA01008476.1, on the reverse strand, counting down.
AACTAGTGTGTGACAAACATATCTGCCCAGACCTGATAACCATGACCAAATACAGTTACCCTCCAAATTGCTCCCACTTTTGTAAAATTAAATGAAGACTTCTTTTTAGTGAAGCTGCCTGTGCTGGACTGAAGCTTCCTCTGTAGATTCTCAGTACTCATGCAGTGAAACAACATTATTTTAATGATTTACATGAATCTAAACTTCCGCAGTATCTGTTATGCATTCTTTACCTAACCTCCTCTAACCAGGGTTTCTGTGTCATGAGAGCCAATAGGCATTCTTGTAAAACTATAAAAGTGGCAAGAGGTCAGAGGTCCAAGTGTTAAGCCACAAAGGTTTAAGAGTTTCTCATTATGCCCTTCCATCTGTCCCAAGGATGCACCCTGATACTCATACTGATAATGGTAAACAATGCTTAGAGACTGGAAAAACTTTGCCAGTCTAAAAGGACTGAGGAGATAGGGTGGGACTAAATTTTAAGTCACCAGGTACCAAGATAATAGCCAGAGTGTTGTCAGAGAATTTTTTACCTTGAATCTTTTCTAGATACAATGACTGAAAATTCAAAGGACATTTCTTCATCAGTATGAAACCCCTCTTCTGACTGTGTCCTGTGCATATTCACATTGTTACCTGCTTTAAAAACTATTATCCTTATCCACTTTTATTTTATTTCAGGATGGCTAGTCCTGATGATTGTGCCCTTTCATTTAGTCATAGGTTATCACATGGTTGGCACTCTTGGTAAGAAGATCGTGGAATAAGACAACCGGAAATGTTGATAGACTAAGAGAAGATTGACTAAAACAGATGAAAAACACAGTGCCATGATGGTCGTACTCACACAAATTTGATTTTTTTAAAAAACACACAAACCAGGTAACCATGGAATGAGCTTACCTCTCAGAGACTACTTCTTTGTTGTCATAAAAATGGGGATAATGGCCATGGCTGGTGTGGCTCAATTAATGGAAAGGTTGCTGTTCCGATTCCCAATCAGGGCACATGGCTGGGTTGTGGGCCAGGTCCCTAGCTGGGGGATGTGTGAGAGCCAATTGTATCTCACACATGTTTCTCTCCTTCTCTTTCTCACTCCCTTCCCCTCTCTCTAAAAGTAAATAAATAGAATCTTAAAAACGGGGATTATAGTACTTGTTTTGCAAATCTTGTAAATATTAAAAACTAATGTAAAATAATCATGATGATATGTACATTATTATGACAGAGTCTAATTAAAGATGGTTCTTCTTACCTGTTCAATGAAGCCCAGGAATATTACCTCCTCACCCCAACTCCAGTCAGAAGTTCCTTGGAGTGTGTGATGTAATGCATTCTTTAAGATTTGTGTTCCTGCCTTTAGTACTCAAATTTGATTTGAATATAATAAAACTATATGAAAAAGTAAAGTGCTAAACTTATAAGGAAAGAATTTAAAGTTCTCTTGATTTCTTCCAGTGAGATGATATAGGAATAAGGAAAACCAGAAATGTAGAACATTGATACAATCTAGTAAATCATGAAAGCTAGATTATTCAAATTGGATTTACACTGGAATGTATAGTACCACTGCTTTATAGGAAGATCTGAAACCATTCTACTATTTTTATTTGTTTGTTTCATTTTCATAAAGTTGCCTTAAAAATCCATGCCTTTGTATAAGAATTTCTGCTTCTTTCACCCTCCATTAAAAATAATTAATGAAACAGAAGGACTTTCATCTCACATTTTAGATCTCAGTCTCATTTTGAAATGATTTGTAACTTTGTTACTTTGTCAAATGAGGTATCCTAATTTTTGCTTCATGAAATACAAACAAACATATGTGTGTTAAATTCCTTTGTTCCTTCTGTTTAAATTATTAAGGGTAGATCTAAATCAGATTTTAACAATCCAATCTGTGAGGCCAGTAATAATTATTTTTTCTCTTTAGGCAAAGGCTCTACAGTAAGAAGTAGAATATCTTCTACTTCATCAGGGCTTCTACTTCAGTAGGACATCAGGGCTGTTAAAAATCTGCCCTGTGGTTTGTATGAAGTTGTTGAGTTGTATTTCCTAGGGATATACTGAAACAAGAACTTATGTATGCACTAAATTCTTGTAATTCTGCACAGAGTCTGAAAAATAAGGAACACAGTATTTTTAATTTATGACATTCATACAAAAAATCTGAAACTAATAAAAGAAACAAAACATAACATAATGCAGCCTCTTTATCTTATATCTATAACTTTTTTCTTTCTAATTTTCATCTAAAAAGAACTTTTTATTTTTTATAAAGTCCTACTGAGAAACTTTAAGAGCTATAATTCCTCAAAACAGCTGAGTCACTCAGCATCTGTGAAAGTTTACAGCTGCCTCAGCTGAATCTGTCTCCTGAAGATAACGTGGGTTATAGTTGGTGGGATGCTGAGTCCAAGCAAGAGGCTTTTTTCCCCCACTGTCGCATATGTAACATTTCTCTGGTCACTCTCTGAATTAGACTAGACAATTCCACTTGAATTCTCTCTCTCTCTCTCTCTCTCTCTCTCACACACACACACAGCCCACACATTTTATTTTCCTCAGGTTTTAAACTTTTAGGAAAACTGGAACACTTTCCAAAGGAAATGGTGAGTACAATTTGTCCCTAATATAATTAGAAAAGTTATCTCCTTTGAACATTCTGTACTATCTTTGACAGGAAGATTAAGAACTGTTTTTTTACTCTTATGAAGTACAGAAGTTAAATTTTAATTTTCACTTTTTGTGAATGTCTCACTTTAAACAATGACCTTGAATTTGTAACTATACAGTACTAAAATCCACTATGACCTATTTACATGGGTTTCCAGAGAATGACTAAGTAATGTGGAATAAAATGATGCATAATAATGATTTGAGTTTCCATAGAATGATTTAATTCTGTAGCCAAACTAGTAAAAGCCACTGAGTGTAGTAATTGTATTCAGAAAGAAAGAGAAAGAAGTTTTGAACTTTATATTGAGTGCTCTGGTTCAGACAAGAGGGGAAACTGTGCCTTTATCCAGATGAATTAAGATGGACTCTGTGGACACTTTGTAGGATATTGTCACAAATGAGATTCCACTACAGAAAGAAAATATTTTATGTTGTTTGAAAGTACACTGTTTTATATTTCAAAAGACAACTAAGATATTAAAAATGTGGAATTTGTAATAATTGGGTAGAAGAGAGGCTGAACTTTTGGTTTGTAGTACTTGTGAATTAGGCAAATAAGAGTAAAAAAATATATGGGCTACATTTTCAAGTAAGAAGCAAAAATATATATTTTTTCAAATATATATTTATTGATTTTTTTGTTTTTCAACATTTTAAAACTTTTTTGTGTATCATTAGTGAAGTTAATTGCAAGCTATTTTTACATCATTCATTAATTTGAGTTCAAAATAATTAGCACTTGTCAATCTCATTAGCCTTTGAAAGCAATAAAATTACATTTTTTATCCATCTGAAACTGTGACTTTGCTAATTTAAACATAACTTGTATTATTAGTCCAAATTCTATTTGAACTTAATAAATTCTGGCATAAGTTTATCTGGAAAGTCAGAAAGTGTTCAGGCTGATCAAGAATTATTAGCCTTGTTGTACATATAAATGTACTCAGCCCTTCTAACAAGTTTTATGGGATTAAAAATACCTGGACATAAGTCCAACAAGAGTAAATACCTTGGGACACATAAAAGGGACAGCATACTAGAAATTTGAGAACCAGAAATGGATACAAGCTATTTTAACTTGCAGGCTATGGACAGCAGTGGTCCAAAGGTGCTAGAAACAGCAGAAGAGATCCAGGAGAGACGTCAGGAGGTGTTGACTCGGTACCAGAGGTTCAAGAAGTTGGTTGCTGAGAAGGGCCAGAAACTTGAAGAGTCCTATCACTACCAGGTTTTCAGAAGGGATGCAGATGACCTGGAGAAATGGATTTTGGAGAAACTCAAGATTGCAGGAGATAAGAGCTATGAAGACCCAACTAACATACAGGTCACTCAATCCCACTAACTTCCCCAGAACAGATCAAATGATCTCTAAGAAGGGAAATATTCTTGTAATGTAAATGTGTATATGGTTAACTGTAGGAGGAGGATGTAATAGAAAGATAGACTATCTGTTAGGGACAGTAATTTTGTCCTTAAGCAGTCTACCTTCAAGTTAAAGTATGGGCTACTCAAGCTTCAGTGCCTCATTTACAAAGGAAAATCATTCTAGATAACATTCTATGAATATATTATTCAGCCTATGTTAAAATATGGACAAAGCAGTGACTAAGAATTTATAGAATTTATTCATGTGATTTTAATACTTTGTGACATTAAGGATGGAACTGAGGTGAAGAGACATCAACACTTCTGAAACAATTGATTTTCACTCTCCTCAGAAAGACATGAGTTAGCCTGGGATTTTCCTAGTTTTCTGCAAATGGTTATTCATATCTCTAGTTAAGTCCAAATTAACTAGACTGAGAGATCCCAGGGGTAGAAGTTTAGGGGGGTTCTTACTCTTATATATATTATAACATATGGCATAATCATGATCAGAAAAGTTACATGCCTAAAAGGGACAATAATTATTATTAATTATTTAATTTATAAATGAACTGTATTAATTTATACATGATAACAATAATATAATTTGGTATGTATAATTTATTAAAAAGGCATTATTGGAATAGTTTTATTCATCATTCTCTACTACACTTAGTTTTTCTTTTCTAAAAAGGATTTTTTTTTTCTGAAGAGGAAAAACTGTGTTGTATTCTTTCATTTCCCCAGGAAACAATTGAGACTTTAAAATAATAAGGTATTGCATTACATGGAAATTTCCCCCCAAAATAAGTACATAAATAAAACCTTTCTCTATGATCACTGACTTTGAACCTGGGACCATTTAAAAACCTGTGTGTTACCTAGAGTGACCATTTCTTTTAGGATGCAACCGCTCCAGCTATGGTTATAGGTGATTGCTCACTCTGAGTTGAGCAACAAATAGTTCTGACTGAAAGTAAGAACAAAGAGGCCTCTTTATGGTTCATGGAGAGTAGGCTTCATTAGCTATAAATTCTGATTTCTAAACTTTAGGGAAAATATCAAAAGCATCAATCCTTTGAAGCAGAGGTACAAGCAAAATCAAGGGTCATTCCTGAGCTGGAAGAAATCAGGAAAGTCCGATTTGCTGAGGGACATTTCGCCCATGAGGACACCAAGGTAAATATGTAGTAGAGCTCTCAAAGATACGTTTCTAATTGTTGATGACTTTATCAGGGCTTTAAATGATTAAACTGAATATAAACTTTGATGTAGTTGGTTTGGAATTAGTGCTCTTGCTTCTTATCTTCTAGTGAGGATGAAACAAGAAAAATTATGGGATGTCCTTGTGTTCCTTGAAGTGTCGAGAAGAGTTATGATGCAAAAGCTGTTATTCTTGGCATCACATTCCTCCTTACGCCACTGCAGAATAAATTAACCTAAGATCAAGCCCACTTCAGTCTGGTTCTACATTACCCAGATGAATCGACTTTCCCAAATGTCCTCATTATTTCTTCAGATTCAGAGTCCTTGTCACCTAAACTTTGCAAACAAATGTTGCTCTTTATTTGAAATTTTTTGAAATATCCTTTTATCTATAATCCCTCTTTCTCTTCCTAGCCCACATGGTATGACTAACTATTATAAATCTCCAAACCTTCCTAATCACTTAGAGAAACTCTTAAAATCCCTTTTCTTCAGAAAATCTCCCTTGAAAACTGAAGGCCACTACCATTTTGGAACCCACTAATAACATATCAGATCTTTTCTGATTTAATCTATGAACTCTTCCAACATATTTTTGTTAATATAATCAACTCAGGATCTTTTATATAATTCTTTACTGTTTATGCATTTTTTTTAATTGCTAAAATATTTGTATCACATATTTAAAAATTAGGATTGGTCTTCTTATATTTAGCAAAATCTACCTCATGTAATTTGTCAACAAAATATAGTCAGGAAACACAGACTTTAACCAGAATAGAACCTTATTGAAATAGAAATCTGTAATAATAAAATCTTAAATGTTATTTATTGATACAAAATATAAATAATTTCTGCATTACTTGCAGTTTTGTGTGCTATCAAATTACATCAATAAAAATATGTGAGAAATGTTTAAAACATCTTATCTACCAAAATCACTAGGGTTTTGTCAGATTATATCATGAAGCATTTAGAGATAAATGTGGTCTACATACTATCTTGAGCAGTGGAGTAGTTAGTTGTAAGACTCATGATTCTTGAAGACATGACATAGATGACAACTTCAATTTTATGAGATATGTACTATAGATTCTCCAAGTTAATCTTGCATCAAAGATCTCAACTCTATGGTCTCAAATTTTTTTATTTCCTTGGTGTTACTGATTTTATTTTTTGTAAGCCAGGAAGATATTTTTTGGCAAACAGTTCATTCTGAGTTTCTATTGTGACTTTGCACTGACTAGAAAACTCTCTGCCTATTATCTACCTGTTAAAATTCTGTTTCTCATGGTCCAGTTCAAATGGGCACTCCTCAGTGAATTTCTACTCCATCCTGTCTTAGTGTTTGTAATCTTTTTATCCTCTAAAACATAAAAGAGTATCTCAAAGAAACTGTCTTATGGGAGATAATATCTGATTTAGTTTAATATTTGCTCCCATACACATCCCATTTTCTCTTTTAAATATTTATTGTGCAATTAATGCATAAGTGAATGGGAAGAAATATTTTTACCTAGGTCCTTTCCTGCACAAATGTCTGAGTCTACTCCTACTCCACAGCCTCTGTAACTTAGTAGATTTTCCTTTCTTCCCCAAAGGTCCATCTGGAAGAATTACGCCATCTGTGGGGCCTGCTGATAGAGCTGACTCACGAGAAGGGCACACTCCTTCTCCAGGCCCTGAAGCTCCAGCAGTACTTGCAAGAATGTGCCGACATCTTGGAGTGGGTTGGAGATAAGGTATAAAACTAAAGAGGTGCATTTAGGACTTCCCACTTCTCTATCCCAAGTATCTAAACCAATTTAATATAAGCTATTAATTAAAAATAAAGTCAAGGTATCTGGACTTTGTTCCTTGAAAGATGGATACCTTTTGGCAAGATTTAGAGGTATTCAGGATGTTGTTAACATTGTAGGGGAAGGATAAATCTAAATTATGACTCTGAATATGAAGAAGGCAAGGCTTATACAAAAACTGTGCACTTGAAGACAATCGAGGCTTGTCCCCCTTCCACCTTCCATAATATTTCACCCCCTTTTCTAGATTTTCCTTTTTACTGTAGGTCTAGGTTGACAGTATTGCCAGTTTTTCCCCTACCCCTTTGTCTATCAGTGCTTATAACTATGAAGTTTTCTTTTTTATAAATACTTAAAGATTAATACTATAGTTAGAACTAAAGATTTACACAAACAATGCTCAGCACAATGACTTTGTAAATATTTGTTATGTTGAATTTAGTAGAAGCAGGATGAATTTATTTTTGTGTTCCATATTTATGTTTTACGTTCCAAGACATAAAAGGTGCTTCTAGGGGCTCTGACTAACAATACTTGTGATACTTCTGAAGGATTACCACAAAGAGCACTGTCCCTTGGGTCATGGTGACACTTTAGGAAATATACTTCTGCTTCTGGCTTTTTCTAGAAGTGGTTCTCCCAGGCTCCACCTGTACCTTTGTTTGAGTTATCCTAAGAAGGCAGGAATGGATTTGAAGCCTTTTACCTGAAGGAATTCCTAAATCTTTTCTGGTGATTCAATAGATTTTTCTGTGTTCACAGGAAGCCATAGTAACATCAGTAGAACTGGGTGAAGATTGGGAACGCACAGAGGTTCTGCATAAGAAATTTGAAGAGTTCCAAGTGGACCTGGCAGCTCGAAAGGGGAGAGTGGATGGAGTGAACCAATATGCTAGTAAATGTGCTGAGGTAAGGTAGAGAGCAAAAGTCAATCCAGGAATCGGGTTCTGATCTTGAAGAAGAATTTTTGGCCATTAATAGGTGGGACATGAGGTATATAGGGCATTCTGAGGAAACAGAAGGATGCGTGTCCTTAGAGTAATGTGCTCAAATCAATTTCTTCTCCTGTGAGGATCCATCCTTTGCCAGTCCCTGGGAATGGAAATGTGAGTATGTGAGTATATAGAGCAATGAAATATACAATGAGATAGCTCCTGTACTGTGCAGTACACAAATTACTCTTGTTTATGCAACACTCATTCTTCATGAAGAAGAAATACAATAAAGTAACAAAGAATATAAAGTAATGGTGGCCTATTATATGTATGCATGCATATATATATATATATATATATATATATATATATATATATATATATATATATATATATATATATATATATATATATATATATATATATATACATATACATATATATCATTATAGATGATTTTTGTGTTGGTGTGGAGAGAAAGGAGGCAAATTTTACTTCAGTTGCTTAAGAAAATACTTAAATAAGTTTTCAATATCTGAGCAGACATACTCAGTATAAATAGGAAAAAAAGCCCTATTATACACAATAAGTAGATAAATAAATAGCCTTATTATTGTTTTATGTGTTGCCATATATAATGCATACTCATGTCTTTGGCCCCAACTTTCTAAATTTTTATTTATTTATTAAGATTTATTTATTTATTTTTAGAGAGGGAAGGGAGGGAGAAAGAGAGAGAGAGAAGCATCAATGTGTGGTTGCTGGGGGTCATGGCCTGCAACCCAGGCATGTGCCCTGACTGGGAATCGAACCTGCGATACTTTGGTTCGCAGCCCGCGCTCAATCCACTGAGCTACGCCAGCCAGGGCTTTGGCCCCAACTTTCAAGCAAATAATCTTATTTTAATTTTTTAATTCAATTATTTATTTATTTATATTTAGATACTTATTTTTTTATTATAAGGGAATTTTAGCATTTATTTTTGAACATGTTATGGTACAAGAAATTTTATGTAGCAAATAATTACAAAACACAAATCAGAAACAAGGTCTTTCAGGTACTACCATGTAAAATGCACATCCTTATATTTCCTTAAAAAATTTGGGCAAAAAGGCTTACATTACATATGGCACAATACAGGTATATACAAGAAAACTAGGAAGCCAGTTTGATTTTATGTATATAAAAGAAACTAGACACTCCAATAATTAGCTCTTATGCTTTTACATTTATGGTTTCATTATCACTGGAGTTTTACCACAGAAACTATTTTTCTGAGTTAATAGAACCAAGATTTCAGGATGTGTAAGTACTGGTATAGAAAAAAATAACCTATTTCTCATTTTGTTTCTTCAGACTACATATCCAACACTTCCTAAATTTTCTGTGTCCACCATCTTTCTCTTGTAGAAATTTTTATCTATTGCTATCACAAACTCCAATAAAACTTAAAGCAACAAACATCTTATTTTTTTATGATTCAATAACTCAGATTCACTGATTCACAATTCAGCAATTTAGCTGTTCAGCTGGGTAGTTTTTGTGGTCTCATCTGGTATTTTTAAGTTGCTGTAGGTATTTGGTGGTTCAGTTAAAATGGAGGATCTAAAACGGTCTTGTTCCCATGTCTGGGACCTTGGCAAGGATAATGAAGACTTTCTCCATATGATCTGCTATTTCATTATGCTATGCTTTTTTGTGTCAGTGTTCCAACAAGGTGAGAACAAAAGCTAAAATACCTCTTGAGGTCTAAGTCCTGAGCTAACAAAATATCATTTCTGCCGTATTCTATTACTAAGCAAGTCACAGACAATTCAGATCTAATGCATGAGCAAATAGGGTCTGTGTCTAGAAAGGAGGATCTCATGGCAAAGTAACATGGATACTTTTTCTTTACCATAATAAGGATTAGTCCAATACAGAGTTTATTCCTTGCTCTTTTGAAATGGGGCCCAAACAGCTACAATACAAAGAGTCATACACTCAGAAACAAGAATGTAGAAAATTTTCTCTGGAGAAGAGTTGGAATGGAAAAGGAAATGGGAAGAAACAGGGAGAGGAGGACTAGGGAGGTGGCTATATGGAAACTACGAAAAATTTTCAAGTATCAAAACAGGCTGGTCCTGCTAAATTAATGTAGTATTCATAAATCTCATTGCTTCAGATAGTTTGCAAACATGTATGAAATTTTCTGTAAAATTAAATGTGCATGCATTTATGTATAATTCTGAATAGAATAAAATTTCTGTCATTTGAATTTTAAAGGTGTTAAGATCCCAAAAGTTTTAAGAACTACAGAATTAGGTTTAAAATATTGTTATACTTCACAAAGGGAATATTTTTCTTTTTCTCTGTTTACAAGATTTTCAGGGTATTTAACAGGCATTGACAAGGTGGAACTCTGAAAATAAAATCACAGTTGGGCAACTTGTGATGTTTTGCTCACCGCAGTCATATGCTAGACAAAATTTGGCAGGTTGGATTTCTAGATTTTGGTGATGTAGATTAGATTAGAGCTAGGAAGCATGACTAACATAAATTTCAGTATCTTGCCATATAGTTATTCTTCACTTCTGACAAAGTATGAACCAATGTGAAATGAGAGGTGTCTAAATAATGGGAAAATCTCACCTTTGCATAACTCTAGCATTTGTTTTCTGTCGAAGGAAAACCATCCTGAGCTTCCTTTGATTAAGTTAAAGCAGGAAGAGGTAAATGCTGCCTGGGAGCGTCTCCATGGTCTGGCTCTCCAGCGACGGAAAACACTGTCCAATGCTGCCGACCTCCAGCGATTCAAAAGGTACAAGTGACCAGAGGGGAGAGGGGAAGGAATTTCAGGGGAAAAGGGGAAGGGTTTACAGGAACAAATATAAAGGACACATGGACAAAAACTAGGGGGGAATGGAAGGGAGGTGGAGAGGGCTGGGGGGTAGGCTGAGATGGGAGTAAATGAGAAAAAACTGTACTTGAACAATTAAAATTTAAAAAAATTAAAAAAGGGAAAAAAATCAGTATGAACACACACACACACACACACACACACAGCCCCCCCACCCCCACCCGCCCAAAGGTACAAATCTGGGCACTGAGTTATAGGAAACTGCAAGAGCATCATTTTCTGTCTACTGTTAGCAATTAGTAGCCAATATCTCAAAGAAAACCATAGGCTTGCCATTAAGGCAAGGAAGTAGAGAGTAGTTTAAAAAATGTAACCCACTGTATAGCCAATTTTGTGGTGGCTAGAGCCCAAAGCAATAGTAATGAAAACTCCGGAAAGGCAAGAAGAGCAGATTAAGACTTGGATGAGGGTGGAAGGTGGACTTGGGAAGAATAAAGACATTCATGAAGTGCTGACCCAAACATGGGAAGTATATCTGGAGACTCAACTCTCAGGAAGCCCAGGTCTCTACATGTGAATGGAAACTATGAAAAACAAGAACTCTTTACATTACTTTTATGCTGGGTGTAGGAAATAGGGTAATTTCTAACTTGGTAAACTAGGTTGAACCTTTCTGTGTGACTCCTTTTGCCCTTGAATGTCTGCTATGTTCTCTTATTGGAGCTCATGTGGATGTCTGGCAGGGATGTGACTGAAGCCATTCAGTGGATCAAGGAGAAGGAGCCTCAACTCACCTCTGAGGACTATGGCAAAGATCTTGTTAGCTCTGAGGCACTGTTTCACAGTCACAAGGGACTTGAGCGAAACCTTGCAGTCATGGATGATAAGGTAAGACATTGATGGAGGAATGATTGGCCCCTTGAACTAGAAGAGGTATTTAGTGGCCATCTTACCTTCAAAGGACACAGTATATTTTCTCTTTCAATGAAATAGAAATTTTGTGGTCCTTGAACATACTTCTTCATTCTAGTTCATAACTTTCATTTGAATATTAGATATACTTTATTTTCTAAAATTATTTTATATAAATATATAAAACTTACATTGCTTTTATATATACATAAAACAATCAATTATAATTATATAATATATAATATATACATATATGTGCACACACATATAATATATGTGTATTACATATAATATAACATATATACTATGTATAAAACACATATAAACATATATGTGTTTTATATAATGTGTGTGTGTGTATGTGTGTGAGTGTGTTTGATATATATTATGTGCCATTGAATTGGCTCTAACTCCTGGAGATCCTATAAATGAGTATTGTCCACAATATCCTATCCTAAATAGCTCTGCTCAGCTCATGTAGACTTTTTAATAGAGTCAATCCATTTATTAAATATATTATTTTATTGTTTTTCAATTACAGTTGTCTGCATTTACCCCTCACCACTCCCCCCACCCAATCCAATCCATATTATTTTTGTTCTTTCTCTTTTCCTGCTACCTTACATTTGCCTAGCATTACTGTATTTTCTAAAGAATCCTGCCTTCTAACATCGTGTCCAAAGTAGAACATCTTCAGTTGAGTCATTTTTGTCCAGTGGTGTTTAAAGCTTAATTTGCCTACTTATTCATCTTTCTAGCATCCCAGGGTATTTGTAGAGTTCTCCTCCAATGCCATATTTTAAATGAATCAAATTTTCCTTATCAGCCTTCTTTTACATCTATACATAGTAATTGGGAATACAAGAGGTGTGGGTGATTTTAGACTTGGGCTCTAGTAACACATCTTTGTTTTTGGTAATCTTATTGATTTTCATTGCTACTTGCCTGAGTATCAGCCTTCTCTTAATTTCTTGTTTGCAGTCTCCATTTGAATTGATGACTGAACCAAGATAAGCAAAATCTTACAATTTCAATGTCTTCATTGTCTATGTTAAAGTTGTGTATTTATGCTGTAGTCATAATTTTTTCCTTGTCCATTTCGCACACAGTTTCATTTTCACACCTTCTTCTTTGACTTTCACCAAAAGTTGTTTCAAATCATTGCCAATTTCCATAAATTAGAGGATGCTATCTTCATATCTTAATATTGATATTCCACCAACTTTCACTCTTGCTTACTCTGAATCCAGCCATATTTTTCATATGCTATCTTCTGATTACAGGTTAAACAAATAGGGAGAAAAAATTCACCCTTGTCTGACATCTTTTCCCATAAGTAATCATTCTGTCTTTTCATATTCTGTCCTGTCAGTGGCTCTCTGTCCATAATACAGGTTATGCATCAAGACAATGATGTGCTGAGGCATACCCACTTCTTTCAGAGCAACACATAGCTTCTAATAATCTGCACAGTCAATTAAAATAAAATATTTTTTTGCATGCGGGATTGATTTTATTTTAAATTTATTTTTTTAAATTACTTTAAAAGTGAGGGACAAATACCATAAGATCTCACCTTTAACTGGAACATAATCAACAAAAGAAAAAAAGCAAGCAAAATATAACCAGAGACATTGAAATTAAAATAAAATAATTTTTAAAATTATATTTTGTTATTTAAAAAACCATGTTACATCCAAGAATGTTTGCTTAATTTCACTCAATATTCTGTGGTCCGAGTCTTTTCTTTTATCTAGCTATACTTTCTCTTGTTGCAGCTGAATACTGTTTCTTTTTGTCTATCACTCAGTAGATAAGGAAAGAAATCTATTTTCCCCTTTTTGTAATAAATGGAAAGACACCTGAAGCACATTACTAATTCCACCTTTGGATTCTCTTTTAAAAAATGGAAAACCTCAGCTCCAAGACAATGAGAGTAGACATAGGCATGCTAGATTTTGGACCATGTCTGTAGTCTTCAGTGATTCCCATCTTTACTTCTTTTCCTTGTGACTTTAACCATAACTTAAACCTTTACTCCCAAGTATCTACAGCAGAGTCAGCTTGCAGAAAGATCCACACTTGTTCTATTTTAATAATAGGTCTGTCCCTGGCTACCATTTTTGAAAAATATTCCATCATTCTTTTTTTTTATTCCTGTTCATTTTGTTTTTGGTATTTTTATAATAATGAATAATAATATTTCATGTTTGGTGAAAAATGAACCAGTGATTTTTAACCTTTTTCATCTCACAGCACACACTAATTATTAAAATTCTGTGGCACAACAAAAATTATATTTTTTGATGATCTGACAAAAATAGGTATAATTTTAATTGATTTATAACAATAATAATAATAATAGTAATTATGTACCCTTTTTTCTCTACAGTGACTTTTTAAAAAATCAGGTTTCTGTATTTGTATATAAGGATTTCTGTTACCAGGGATTAACCAATCAGACACAATTTTATTATGTGTTGTGACCAGGAAGATGCAATTCAATTGTATGACCTATATATTATGGTGTAATATAGGGCATTCACACCAAACAGCTATTTTTGTGTATGCTGTTGTCATTTTTTATTTGACAATCTAAAACAAAAGAGGTTAATGCCCCTGACTAAATAGTCAACTATCATATGTTTTAAAAATTCTTGTGGTATACTGGTTGAAAAATCACTGCCTTAGACAATACTTGATTTTAATTAGGTTTAACTACAGGACTAATAGTAACATGGAGAAATTCATCACATCCACAGTTCTTGCCTGATAACCCTGCTCCTCAGGAATTGTGCTGAAACTGAACTAGCATTGTTGGCATTTCTTGTCCTTTTAAGCAGAAGTGTCTTTCTGATTCCCACCATAATAATTATGGAAACAGTTCAGAGGTTGCTGAAGGACAAACTTAGGTCCAAATCTTGTTTCTGACACTTACTGGCTCAGCAATCTGGAGCAAATAAAATACTAATCTTAGTTTTCACATAAAAGGCTACTAGGAATAGTTTTTAATTTATTATATTATTAAAGAAAGACTAAAACCCGAGAAATGCATGTAAAATTTTTTATACAGTAAGAGACAAGAAGTGCTCAGTAAATTATTATTAACATAGTACATGAATATATTAATATAAATATATCAATAAATATGTATTAATAAATTATTATTGTTTATATGGTTGGGGTTTTCTTTTGCTTCACTCCAATAGAACTTTGCCAGGAGAAATCAGAGTGTTTGGATTTCCCATTTGATTTCTTTTTCATCTTAAAGGTGAAGGAGTTATATGCCAAAGCAGACAAGCTGAAGCTTTCCCATCCTTCAGATGCACCTCAGATCCAGCAGATGAAAGAGGATCTAGTTTCCAACTGGGAGCACATTCGTGCCTTGGCTACCAGAAGATATGCAAAGCTGCAGGCTTCTTTTTGGTGAAGAATCCCTTCTCTCTATTCTATTTATCTAAGGAATCCAGGCATAATACTTAAAGCAGAAATAAAAGCATGAACATGGTAAAACAATAACTGATCCAGATCTCCTGCCTGTTCAGTAGAGACAAAAAAAGTTTTAATTTGCCAAGAGAAGTCTTTTGTAAGCTGATATAATACTTAGCATGTCACCTCTGCTAATCTGCACACCTTTTGTCTACCTCTGTTTGTTCAGTTGTAAGATGCTATGAAGTGGCCCAGGGAGCTGGAAAAGCAGCTAAAGAAATGTCAAAATCCTGTTTCTAATCAAAGAATGTAAAGAAATTTCTAATCTAAATAGCATAAAAATGAATCTAGACTTATTTCCTGAGTATGGGTTGGCTTGTCATAAACTGACATCATTTCAGTAATTAATTTTATGGTTAGTCATTAAATCACCAGAAACTACTATGTCAAAATTAATGGTGAAGATTTAACTTTTTAAATAGTATTGTTGGTTTTTGTTTTTATTAATAGGTTAAGGATGAACTAAGTTACATAAGAACTCCTTACCCTAACTGTAGTCCCTTTTCTCACAAGGTACTTTCTATCATTTATATATTATGTGTTTATTTATTACCCTCATTGAAAGAACTTTACTTTAAGAACCTCTGGGATTAACATGACCTTATGGTGTTTGATATATGATGCCTACATGCCTCATCACAAAATGATATATCTACACAAGAAATACACAACCTAGAGTAAAGGACTTTCAAAGCTGCACAATAAAAGGAACAGGAAGTACATGGGGGTGGGGGGGAGAAAGGGTAGAATTAGGGCAAGGAGCATGTTGCACCTTTAGCTCAACCCAACGCTAACTGTTCATCTTTCAAAGTCAATTTACATCTGTTTTCTCCTTCCTGGCCTTTCCCTTGCCTTTCCCACAGGTACCAGCGTTTCTTATCTGACTACGATGAACTCTCAGGCTGGATGAAGGAGAAGACTGCTCTGATCAATGCTGATGAGCTGCCCACAGATGTGGCTGGTGGGGAAGCCCTCCTGGACAGGCATCAGCAGCATAAGGTAAAAAAAAAGTTCTCACCAATATGAAAAAAAAAAGAGGTGCCAAAAATGCCAGAAAGTTTCTTGCTTCATTTTAAGCCATTTTGTCTTGTGACCACAGCATGAGATTGACTCTTACGATGACCGATTTCAATCTGCTGATGAGACTGGTCAAGCCCTGCTGGATGTCAGACATGACGCCTCTGATGAAATTCGGGAAAAGGTAATCAATTTAAAAGAATTTTTGAAATTTTGATCACAGTTAGCCTTCACTTAATCTCATAATACAATAATCTCTGAGTGGTAAGAGAATAGACATCATATAAAGATATTAATAATGTGAACTCAACTTTCACACGGCTTCCGTAACATTGTTTTAGCTAAATTGAGTAATTTGAGATTCTCAGGATAAGATGTGTGCTTTGTTACCTATGAATTTTTATTTCATCAACCTATATAATTTCATCAACATTCATTCTAATGAATATGAAACCTCCATACCATTTTCCCTTGTCACATATAATCTGTTTCTTTACTTTCTCATGCTCATCTCTAGACTGTGAATTCTATGAGGATTGACCTCATTTATCCTTGGATTCCCTAAGATGACTGGCACAGGGCTTTCTCTTTTCTCCTCAATACAATCTCAAATCAAACTGATTCTCCTCATTCTGTGTTTTTCAAATTCACATTAAATAACAGAAGCTGAGGTTGGGTGACTCGGTTGGAGTGTTATCCTATACACCAAAAAAGTTGTGGGTTCAATTCCTGTTCAGGGACACATATCTAGGTTGCAGGTTCAATCCCCGTTTGGGATGTGTATGGGAGAGAACTGATCAATGTTTCTTTCTCACATTAATCTCTCTCTCCTCTTACTCTAAAATTAATTAAAAACACCATATCCTCGTGTAAACACTAAAAACTTAAATAACAGGGAATCTTTGAATATTCAGAATTCCACTAATTAAAGAATCAGGTTTGCCATCATTCTAACTTCCTGGATCACAGGGGTTCATCTTAACTCTTTGACTCTTGGGTGGGATTTTGCTCCAGTCAAAAAGTTACAGGAACTATTGGGGTAATAACTAAGATACAATTCACAGGCTTCTTTGCTTCCAGTGTTGTGTAATTGATGAGGGTAAAATAACCATAATTTGAATTTCCCCAGTACTTTATGGAAACATTATAATATGGATTTTATTATTAACAATTTTCTGCCAAAGGACTAATAGGACCCTAAGTTCTTAAAAACCTACATATTATCCTGAAATTCTAAGAAGTTTTGCTACTTTTTTGGTGGAGTTTATGTAGAAGTTGTTGTAAAAAGCTAGAATTTCTTGGGTAAATGTTTGGGCAAAAACAGGCTTTTTATAGGTTTGATAATGACACTTTTCTCTTTCCTTGATGGATCTTATTCATTTTCAGAATAGAACACAGACTCCTGAGTTTAATAATTTAAGTGCTCTGTGAATTTGAAATTCATCAAATGTCTACTTTTTTAAGGCATGTCACTTTTTTGGAGCATTTTACGTAATATAATAATTATTTGGAGTAAATACTTATTTGTGGCATTATATCTTCCTATAATCCTGATGCTCCTCATCAATTTTTAAATATCTGTTTGGTATATATACTTGCCACAACTCTACTCTTTGTTCTTTTCATCAAAATTAATATTTTTGTTAATTTTTAAATATTATGTGTACTGTACCTTTTTATTGCATTTATCCTATTTTTCTTTTTCTACAGTTGTTTTCTTAGATGGTGAAGCCTAAATAGAAAAGCCTATTTCCTATTCATTTTTGTATCCTTCCAAAGGTCTTGCACTTATTAAATGCTTAGTAATGTAGAATAAGATAAACTTGTTAAAAACATATATCTTCCTTTCCAAAGATGGAAATACTTGCCAACAACTGGGCCGCCCTCCTGAAACTGTGGGACAAGCGTCAACATCAGTATGAGCAGTGCTTGGACTTGCACCTATTCTACCGTGACAGTGAGCAAGTGGACAGTTGGATGAGTAGACAAGAGGTAACAGGAAGTGTTCAGCAAGTGTCTAGAACTATTTCTCTACCCCTCATTTACCACCATTATTATTATCAACACTCTCACAACCACTTTAGTGGTCCTAAGCTTGTTCTAGGAACTGAAGAGTGAACTACAAAGAAAGATAAACCCTTCCTATAAGGATCTTACTATTACCTCATGGACAAATATATGAAAAGATACCTAAACATAGTATAGAGAGGCTTTAACCTCAAATGAACATAAGGAAAATTAATATCAAATTGCAAAGGGGTTAAAAAGAGAAAATTGTATGAGTCAGGCAGGGTTAACCAGAGATTTTCTAAAAGATGTGAGTGGTCCTCTTGAGGCAGCTTTGAGAACTCAGAATGCTGCCTACATTGGTTGGCCAAATTCTATGTGAATAGACCTAGACATAAAGGTAATAAAGTTCTATGCAAGGGTTAGGAAGACAGTCTGAAGCTGCTGCTATTTGAGGTTAGTCCCTGTCTAGTACACTTTTTGTATTAATTATCACTTTTTCTCCAAGTCCATCAACTCCTTCCTTAACTAGTCCTTGTTGAAAAAGGATATTCCAAAGGGATTTTTTTAAACCAATGAGGCACAGCTGATGTGTGTTTTTCTTCTGTCTTTTACAGGACTTCCTGGAAAATGAGGACCTGGGAAACTCCCTAGGTAGTGTAGAAGCCCTTCTTCAGAAGCATGATGACTTTGAAGAAGCTTTCACTGCCCAGCAGGAAAAGATCACAGTAAGAAATGGGTCCTTGTTTGGGCCTTGGCTTCACCTTTGTATATATCATATTATCCAACACTTACCCTTAGAGAGAATCACTCTTGTAACTATTGGACATAACATAGGGATTATTATAATTTTTTGGCTGTATGCTTTATTCTTTTTTTTTTATTGTTCAAGTACAGTATTCTCAATTCCTCCCCACCCCTCTCCCTGACCCCAGAGCCATCCCCACCTACCATCTTCAATCCTATTCCCCTTTAGCTTTGTCCATGTGTCCTTTATATATATTCTCTGATGACCTTTCTCCCCTTTTCCCCCATTACCCTCCCCCCTCTGCCTACTGTGAGTGTATTCTTTATTTTAATGTCCCTGGTTATATTTCCTTGCTTATTTGTTTTGTAGATTGGTTTCTAGGAAATATTCTTAAGAGAAAACATTTAGAAAAATAACATACTAATTTCTACCAATATGTTTTTTATTTCACAAAGAATATTTTCATCCTGTCCCCCTTGGATTTGTCCATATGTCCTTTATACATTTTCCTTGACAACCCTTCCCCCTTTTAACTCTATTACACGCCCCCCCAAATCTCCCCTCTGGTTATTGTCAGTTTTCTTAATTTCAATGTCCCTGGTTATATTTTGCTTTCTTGTTTGTCTTATTGATTAGGTTCCACTTGTAGGTGAGATCATATGGTATTTGTCTTTCACTGTCATGCTTATTTCACTTAGCATAATGCTCTCCAGATCCATTCATGCTGTTGCAAAGGGTAGAATCTCCTTCTTTCTTTCTGTTGTATAGTATTCCATTATGTAAATGTACCACAGTTTTTTGATCCATTCATTTACTGATGGATATTTAGGTTGCTTCCAGCACTTAGCTATTGTAAATTGTACTGCTATGAACAATGGAGTGCACAGGTTCTTTGGAATTGGTGTTTTAGGATTCTTAGGGTATAATCCCAACAGTGGAATTGCTGGGTAAAAAGGCAGTTTCAATCTATGAAGAACACATGAGTAAAACCAAAGGGAGGTATGGTCAAGAGTAGGAAGTGGGGCTGGCTGGGGAGGTGGGAAATGGTGGGGGGAAAGTTGAGACAATTGTACTTGAACAACAATGAAAAATGTTTTAAAAAAGGCAGTTCTGATTTTTGTTTTCTAAGAAAATTCCATACTGTTTTCCATAGTGGCTGTACCAGGAAGTGGTACATTCCCACCACTCCCACCACTCCCTTTGCATTCCCACCAAGAGGGTACTAGGGTTCCCTTTTCTCCACAACCTTGCCAGCAATTGTTTGTTGATTTGTTTATGATGGCCATTTTGACCAGTGTGAAATAGTAGCACATTGTGGTTTTAATGTGCATCTCTCTGATTGCTAGTGATGCTGAGCATCCTTTCATATGTCATTGGGCCCTCTGTATGTCCTCCTGGGACAAGTGTCTTTTCAAGTCCTTTGCCCATTCTTTAATTGGGTTGTTTGTCTTCCTGGAGTGGAGTCGTGTGAGTTCTTTACATATTTTGGAGAACAGACTCTTGTCTGAACTATCACTTGCAAATATACTTCCCATATGGTTGGGTCCTTTTTTATTTTGCTGATGTTGTCTTTAGCTATGCAGAAACTTTTTATTTTGATGAAGTACCATTTGTTTATTCTTTTATTTATGTCCCTTACACTACGGGACATATTGATGAAAATATTGCTCTGTGGAATAGCTGAGATTTCCCTGCCTAGTTCTGCTCTAGGACTCTAATCGTGTCATAACTTATATTTAAATATTTTATTCATCTTGAGTTTATCTTTGTATATGGTGTAAGTTGGTGGGCTGGGGTGGAGGGAAGTGGTGGGGGGAAATGGAGATAATTATACTTCAACAACAATAAAAAAAGAGAAAAAACATGATCAGAATTGAATCTGTACAATGAATGTAAGATGAGCAGATGGGCTGATTTATAAAATTTTAACCCCATGACCTGGTTTGTAGTAAAAATGTTACAATCAGCTGGAAAAAAGGAATATTTAGAATTCTTTTTCAAGATTTAATGACTTTTTTTGGTAAAGTAAATGATTGTTTTTTATTCTGTATAAACAGAAACTATCTGGTCCATGTTTGGTGTAGTATTATTATTTAAAAGTTTGAAATGTATTATTTTTAAGTTTTTTCCTCTCTAGTAATATCTGTAGTTTCCTCTAAGAATAACTAAGTGATATTTATTATTTTCCCTTATAAGCATATCTTCATCTCTGTTTCTCAATCAATGCATATATATACACACACATATATATGCATATATATGTACACATTATATATATAGTGAGCCTTAAGATATTGTATAATATCCAGCAGAGCCCAGAGAAATGTAAGGAAAAAAGTGATTAGTTCAATATGTTGTATGTTTTTGGCTCTCTCCTAGGATGGTACTGTTTTTTTTTTTTTCATAAATTACTTCATTGTTGTTCAATTACAGTTGTCTGCATTTTCTCCCCACCACTTCGTGTCTCCAACCAAACCCACCTCCCTCCCTTGCTTCCACCCTCCCCATTGGTTTTGTCTATGTGTCCCTTATAATAGTTCCTGAAAACCCTTCTCCCCATAGTCCCCTCCCACTCCCCTCTGGCTATTGTTAGATTGTTCTTAATTTCAATGTTTCAGGTTTTATTTTGTTTGATTATGTTCCAGTTAAAGGTGAGATCATATGGTATTTGTTTATTACCACCTGACTTATTTCACTTAGCATAATGCTCTCCAGTTCTATAGGA
Organism: Tonatia bakeri; assembly: GCA_004024845.1. NCBI lineage: Eukaryota > Metazoa > Chordata > Mammalia > Chiroptera > Phyllostomidae > Tonatia > Tonatia bakeri. The sequence continues at coordinate 7,292 of PVIA01008476.1, read as the reverse complement.
TGGTACTGGTTTAAACTCACACACAGGCAAATGTGCCATCATCATTGCAACAACAAAAATAACCAAATTCTAAGTCTTCTCTATCAATCTTCAGTTATATATTTTTTGTTTGTTTTCATTGGTAAGAGCTAATGGTGTAAAATAATTTTATTGCTTATGAAGTGCTGTCATTTATTTTAGATCATTTTATTAATCTTAATTAGTGAATCCATCTTTAGAGATTTGGAGGATCCATACTTATATGAATATGAGTAAAAATTTACCTCTACAGGCATATGAACAACTTGCTGGTGACAGCTGATCTTGGGGCTTTGGACCCAAGATCCTGGACCTTTGCTGACCTGCCTCAGACTTGATACTGATAACAGTTATCTACAATTTGCAGTGTGCCCCCTCCCACATGCATTCAGGTCCAGCACAGGCAACTTCCAACCACAGATCACTTTGTAGTTCCTAACAGGTACTACACAGGCAGCATCTAATATTGATCTGCACTGAAGTCCTTCCAAAGAAGACACAGGACTAACACATTTAGTAGCCAGCTTAAGATCACAACAAAGCACCATCCAATTAGCTCTACAAGTGGCACACCACAAGGAAGTTTTTACAAGCACAAAATTCCACTGGGGCAAATCTCACCCCCTAAGATCAGTCCCAGAACAGCAGCTACTATTCTGTGGTCATGACCATTTCTAAAAGCCAGGCAGTCTGAGGGCCTTTCCAAACCAATGACATGCTGTCAACAATTGAGGGTCAACTAGAACAAAAGGGTATGAAAACCCACACAAGGAACAATCCTGGAGCACCTGGCCTAGGTGATCAGGGAGACTGCATCACTAGGCTCCAAAGAACACCAAATGCATAAGGTCACCCAGCCAAGAATGAGAGATATAACATATCTATCTAATACATAGAAACAAACACAGAGAGGGGAAATAAAGAAATATGTTCCAAATGAAAAAACAGAAAATATCTCCAGAAAAGGAACTAAATAAAATGGAAGCAAACAATTTACCATATATGGATTTCAAAACACTGGTTATAAGAGTGTTCAAGGAACTTAGGGGAAAATAGATCAATTTAATAAGAAATTCAACAAAGAGATAGTAAACATAGAAAAGGACATACAAAAAATAACCATAAGAAAGAAACAGTCAGAAATAAAGAATACAATAACTTAAATGGAGAATACTCTAGAAGGAATACACAAAAAACTAGATGAAACAGAGCAGTGAATCAAGGATTTGGGAGACAAGGTAACAAAAATGACCTAATCAGAAGAGCAAAAAGAAAAAGATAAAAGGATGCAAAGAAATGAGGATTGTTTAAAGGACTTAAAAAAATCAAACACAACAATGTAGCCATAGCCATACTATGTCATAGCCATACGAGAATAAGAGAGATAGAGCAAGGGACTGAGAATATGTTTTAAAAAAAATAATTACTGAAAATTTTTTTTAGCCTGGTGAAAGAAAAACATATACAAATCCAGGAAGCATAGAGAATTTCCAAGAAGATGAACCCAAAGTGGCCCATATCAAGATACTTCATAATTAAAATGGCAAATATTAAAAACATATAGAGAATCTTAAAAGTAACAAGAAAAAGATAGTTACATACAAAGAAGCTCTCATAAGACTGTCAGCTGATTTCTCAACAGAAACTTTTCAGGCCAAAAGGAATAGGCAAAAAATATACAAAGTGGTGAAATCCAAGAACTTACAACCCAGGCCACTTTACCCAGCAAGGCTATTATTTAAATTTTAAAAAAGAACTAAAGACCTTCCCAGGAAGAAAAAGCTAAAAGAGTTTATCACCACCAAAACAGTATTACAAGAAATGTTAAAGGAAATTCTAGAAGAAAGTAGAAGAAGAAGGAGTAGAAGGAGCAGGAGAAAGAGAAAAGGAATATAAATATGAATAATAAAATGACAATAAGTAATATGTATCAATCATCAAGCCAAATGTAAATAGATTAAATACTTGAATCAAAACATATAGATCAACTAAATGTAGCAGAAAGAAAGAAGGAGTTCCTACCTTTTGCAACAGCATGGATGGAAGTGGAGAGAATTATGCTAAGTGAAATAAGCCAGGCAGTGAAAGACAAATACCATATGATCTCACCTTTAAGTGGAACTTAATCAACAAAACAAACAAGCAAGCAAAATATAACCAGAGACACTGAAATTGAAAACACACTGACAGTAGCCAGAGGGGAGGTGGGAGGCTATAATGGGAAGAAAGGGGGGAAGGCTTTTTAGGTATATCTATAAAGGACACATGGGCAACCAAGGAGGGTGGAATTATGGGAGGGAGGTGGGGATGGCTGGTGGAGGGAACAGAGGGGAGAAATGCAGACAGCTGTACTTGAACAACAATAAAAGGGGGGGGAAGAAAACAATATCCATATGTGTGCTTCTAGAAGAAAATCACTTCAACAACTGATGTCAGAGAAATGAAGACATGAGAAGTTCCCTTAGTCTTCCCCCTGGAAATTTCAACAATCTGAACAACTATAATTTAAACAAGGATTCCCTGCTTGACACACAAACATGTCTGAGATATTTGTGTACTGAAACTTCCAGAGGTGGGCAAGTGGGAGTACACCAGGTAGGTGGGAAGGGAGAAGGCCGAGATGGTGCCAGGGAAACAGTCTATATATTGCAGCTCAGAGTTCACTGTGGGTCTCAGCCAAGTGAGGAGAGGAGTCAGGTTGCTGCTGGTAATCCCTTTATCCAGGAAAAGCATAGTGATATAATTAACATTCCCAAGGGAGTGGTCAGTATGCAGTGTAGCTAACCCCAGGGACCTGGACAGGAATGAAATACAGAGCTGTGGCCATAGTTGTCTGGCAATTGCCATTACCAGAGAGAAAAGCAAAGCCACAGAGCCCGGCCAACTCCCTTCACCCTCCCGGAGCTACCATTTGATCCCAGAAAAATCTGTACCAGTTAGTGTCGGGTTGTACATTATCTGCTAACTTCAGAACTAGAACTACAGGAATATTTTTCCCCTAAGGAAAAAATGCACTCTCTGACTAATCCCACAGAAAGATGGAGATATAGAGTAGAGGTTGCTGAGGTCTGCCAGTCACCATTATTGGGAGAATAAAGCCACAAAGGCACTGGCCAACCTCCTGAAGCTCACTGCATTTCCACTCATCACAGTAGCACTACCAGCAGCAAATAGCAGCAGGGACAGCAGTGGGGTTTTATTGTTTTGGAACTCAATCACCTACCATATTCCCCTGCTGGGTTGGTGCCTTGAGACAAAGGAGACCTGATCATAGGGAAGACGTGCACCCTCCCAGGGAAGAAAGAATATCTTCCACCACTGCACAGAATTATGAAAAACCAGAGTAGTGTAAGAGAAACAAAAACTACTTGTGCTTCAGCCCCACCTACTAGAAAAGAGTAGAAAGACTTCTTATAAATCTACTAGAAAAGTGCTATTCATACAGAGATGCCTAGACAGAGAAGAAATCCATCAACTCCAAGACTGAACAAGGTAATGAAGGAGCTCAGAAAGAAAATAAAAAATCTCCAGGAAATAAACTGAAATACATGAAAATATGTGACTTCAATGAAAGCAAATTCAAAGTCATAGTTCTGAAGAAAAATTAACAAGATGCAAGAAAACATAGATAAATAGTTTAATAAAGTCAAATATAAAATCAATGAACAAAGCTAGTACTTTGCCTAAAAGATTGAAACTTAAAAAATAGAAATTTTTGAGATAAAGAACCTAATAAAAGAGATAAATAATGAACTAAGGAGTTTAAGAAATAGAGCTGAGCAGATGGAGGAAAGAATTCATGATATTGAAGGTAGACATCCAGAAATGCTGCAGATGGAAGAATACAGAAACATTGGCGTAAAAGCTAATAAAAGAACTCTATGAGCACTGATTCCATCAGAAAGAGTAATGTAAGAATAATAGACGCCAGAAAAACTAGAAACAAATAAAGGAACAGAAAGTCTATTCAAGCAAATAGTAGATGAAAACTTCCCAAATTGATGGAAAGAGCTAGATCCTCAAATCAAAGAAACAGACCACCTAATTATCTCAATTGAAAAAAAAAAACCTTCTACAAGGCACATTGTATTAAAACAGTAGAAAATTAATGATGAAAAAAGAAGCAGCCAAGGAAAAGAAGACCTTAACCTATAAAGAAAATTCTATTAGATTACCATTAGATTTATCAGCAGAAACCCTGGAACTTAGGATAGAGTGGAATCAAATATCAAATTACCGAAAGATAGAAATTACAAGCCAAGAATAATATATTCAGCAATGTTATCCTTTAGATATAGAGGTGAAATAAAGTGTTTTCCAGATACACAGAAGCTTAGGGTATTCAACAACAAAAGGCTTCCATTTCAGGAAACACTCAAGGATGTTATTCTACCTGAAACAAAGAGAAAAGGGACACAAACTGTAAGATCACTGATAGACAGGCAGAAGCAGGGTATTACAAACCTTTTTTAGAAGAGGATTCTATACACGTAATTATCATATAAGGGTTGAAAGAGGTTAAAACATTAAAAAAAGAGAATGGAAGAATTCAACTGCTACTGAAATTCGGAAATGAACTCACAGCATAGAGATGATTCATGACAATAAAAATGTAAAAAGAATATAAAGGTATGAATTTGCAATGATGTTGAAGAAAAGATTTATTTAGAAGAAAAAAGTTTACTGTATATTGGAAACATTCTTTTTAAAATTTTATTATTTTTTCAATTATTGTTCAGGTACAGTTACCTCCATTTTCCCTCCACCACTTTGCCCTGCCCCACCCACCACCAACACACATACTCAATCTTTCCCCTCTTTGGCTTTGTCCATGGGTCCTTTATAGATGCTCCTTCATGACCCTTCCACTTCTTTCCCCTAACCCTACCCATCTTCTCTGTCATTTTGTTCTTTATTTCAGTATCTGTGGTTATATTTTGCTTGCTTGTTTGTTTTGTTGATTAGGTTCTGCTTAAAGGTGAGATCATGTGATATTTTTCTTTCACTGCCTGGCTTATTTCATTTACACAATGTTCTCTGTTCCATCCATGCAGTCAAGAAGGGTAAGATCTCCTTCAGTGTTTTTGCTGGGTAGTATTCCATTGTGTACATGTACCATGGTTTTTGATCCACCCATCACTCATTAACTGATGGGCACTTAGGTTGCTTCCAGCATTTGGATGCTGTATGCTGTGCTACTATAAACATTGGGATGCATATGTTCTTTTGAATTGGTGTTTAAGGATTCTTAAGGTATAATCCCAGCAGTGGAATTTTCAGGTCAAAAGACAGTTCCATTTTTAGTTTTTTGAGGAAATTCCATACCACTGTTTTCCATAATTGCTATACCAGTCTGCATTCCCATCAACAGTACACTTGGGTTCCCTTTTCTCCACAGCCTCTCCAGCACATGTCATTTGTTGATTTATTTATGATCGCCTTCTGACTGTTGTGAAGTGGTATCTCCTTGTGGTTTTAATTTGCATCTCTTTGATGACTAGTGATGCTGAGCATCCTTTCATATATCTCTGGGCCCTCTGTATGTCCTCTTTTGGAGAAGTGTCCATTTAGGTCCATTCCATCTTTTTTATTGGATTGTTTGTCTTCCTGGAGAGGAATTGTGTGATTTTTAAATGTATTTTGAAGATCAAACCCTTATCTACAATAACATTGACAAATATATTTTCCCATACAGTTGGTTCCCTTTGTATTTTGCTGATGTTTTCTTTAGCTGTGTAGAAGCTTTTTATTTTGATGAAGTCTCATTTGTTTATTCTTTCCTTTATGTCCCTTGCTCAAGGGGACAGATTGGTGAAAATATTGCTTCACGGGATATCTGAGATTTTCCTCCCTATGTTCTTCTCTAGGAGTTTTAATGGTATCACAATTTATATTTAAGTGTTTTTTATGTCTAATTTTTATTCTGAAATATAAAGCTTTTCTCAATTAAAGTACAGTTGAAATAAAATATTGTAGTAGTTTCAGGTGTAGAACATGGTGAGATTTAACATTTATATACCTTACAAAGTGATCACCACAAGAAGTCCACTATCCATCTGTCACCATACAAAGTTATTGTGATATTGATATTAATAATCCTTATGTTGTATTTTACATCCCCATGACTTATTTACAAGTTTGTACCTTCTAATCCCCTTAGCCTTTTTGCCCACCACCCAACCTTCTGGCAATTATCAGTTTTTCTATATCTATGGGTCAGTTTGTCCTGTTTGTTCATTTTAGTTTTTTAGATTCCACCCCTAAGTGAAATAATACAGTATTTGTCTTTCTCCGACTTAATTTCACTTTGCATAATACCCTATAGGTCAATCCATGTTGTTGCAAATGGCAAGATTTGTTTCTTATTATGACTGTGTAACATTCCAGTGTATTGTGTGCATGTGCATACACACATCCACTTCTTTATCCATTCATCTAGTGATGAATGCCTGGGTTGCTTCAATAACTTGGCTACTGTAAATAATGCTGCAGTAAACAGAGGTTCATGTATTTTTTGGATTGTTCCACTTCTGGGGGCTTATTTGAAGAAAACAATTGTTGGGTCCTTCTTTGTCTCTTGTTATAGAGCCTTTGTTTTAAAGTCTTTTTGATATAAGTATTGCTACCCCAGCTTCTCTTTTTTTTTTCATTTCCATTTACATGAAATACCTTTTCCATTTATTTATTTCCAGTCTCTGTGTATCTTTCAATCTGGAGTCTCATGTAGGCAGTATATGTAGGGGCCTTTTTTATTTTATTTTTTTTGAGGAATATGGACAATTTATTAAAGACTTTTTTTAAATTCTTTATTTTATTGATTATGCAACTACAGTTGGCCCATTTTCCCCCCTCACTCCCCACCACCCTGCCCATCCCCTCCCACCCTCATTCCCCCCTTTAGTTCATGTCCATGTGTCATAAGTTCTTTAGTGTCTACATGTCCCATACTATTCTTACCCTCCCCCTGTCTATTTTCTACCTACTGTCTATGCTACTTATTCTCTATATCTTTTCCCCCTTCCTTCCTCCTCCTACTTCCCTGTTGCTAACCCTCCATTTGATGACTTTTTTTTTCTTTTTTTTTTACTGTTCATATTTTTAATCTTCTTTTTCTTAGGTAAGTCCCTTTAACATTTCATATAGTAAGGGCTTGGTGATGATGAACTCTTTTAACTTGGCCTTGTCTGAGAAGCACTTTATCTGCCCTTCCATTCTAAATGAAAGCTTTGCTGGATAGAGCAATCTGGGATGCAGGCCCTTGCTTTTCATGACTT
>PVIA01008475.1:0-71335 GCA_004024845.1 Tonatia bakeri | reverse complement strand
CCAGAGCCTCGTGGTTCTCCCCTCTATGGCTGCCGTGTCTGGGTTTAAATCCCCGCGCCAAACTTCCTCTGCAGCCCTATTTCCGACTCCTCCTACACTTGGCCACACTTGCCCTCAATCTGCTGTCCTTTCCAGCTTTTCTGGTCACCATCATGGGTCTGGGCAAGTGTCACCCCATGTCCTGGAACCAATCTCCTCCAAGCTCCCACCCAAGCGCTGAAACTCCGGGGACCTGCTCCTAGTCACGTCTCAGGGAGGCATTCCTTTCCATCCCCCTAGCCCAGAGCATGGCCATAGCTATTTAGCATATTCAAGCAACCAGCCCAAGGCTATAGGTATGTTAAATGACCATGCCATGGATTAGCTGCAAAGCTGCCCTGCATGTTCTTGCTCTGTGTGCCCCTTCCCCCAACTCACACCTGTGGTGGGGGGAAGAGGTAAAAAAAAACCATCTTAGAATCTCTGGACACCTTGAGTTCTGGGCCCCATTTCAAATGTCCATTTGGGGTCCCCCCCCTCTTGGCTGCACCCTGTAACAGGAAGACATTCAGCAGCCCCAAAATGCTGCTGAACTAGCTTAAAACATTGCTCTTGTTCCTTAGAGAGCCCATTCCCCATGGTTGAGGATTCACAGAAAACTTTTAAAAAAATGTTTAAGTAAAAGAAACTTTTTCTGAAATTCCTCCCACCGCAAGCATAGTGATTACAAAACCAGTCTGAATTTTGCCTTTTCTCCACGTGCACCTTTAAATCCTTATGCAGGCAGACAGAGGGAAAAGGCAAAACTGAAGGGACTGCAAGAGGTGGCTTAAAAGAAAGAACTTGCTGAGATGCTTGTAAATTGTCCTATAACTAGATGATGTTTTTAAAGCTGATTAAAGGGAAAATCTTTGCTCTTTCTCCCAAGCCTAGATCTAGTTAAGGGTTGTGCCACAGGGATGGCTTGTGGGTGTTTTTACAGTGTTGTGGAGTGCCCTTGTTGCAACTGCTCAACCTGCGCCTGAGAGGTTGTGGCAAATATTTGGGAGAGAGAGCAAGACTCCTACTTACTAAAGAAGGTACAGTTGCAAAGCAGTCACAAGAGAGGGTGACCTAGGAAGAAAACCCTTTTTCTCTGAAATCCAACCCACCCTACTACATAACTGAAAAGCACTCGGTGTCGTGGCCCTTACCTGGGCGAATGCGCATACACTCCAACCAAGTTGGTGTGTTGTCCACAACAACAGCTCAAAGCCCTGGGTCCCTGTTCCTGGGAACCAGATGATGTGGATCCCGGCTCGTGGTCCCCGGCACATTGTGGATGAGGCACGAGAAATTCACATGGACTACCGAGTCCTGTGGAGGAAAAGGGACAGCATGGCTTTTCTCTCAAGAAGAGAAAAACCCTTGGCCCTTGCCATGACAGGCCTTTATTCCTTTTCTGGCGCATTACCTGATGGTCCTCATTTACTACACACAGGTTTGCCTTAGGTGGTGACCTTCTACAAAAAACAAGGGAGATGATGCTACTAATCACATCACAGAAGAGGGATATTTGCAAATGCAAAGGGAAAAGTGGTTGAACCAGTTACACTCCATACTGGGGAGTTTTAGCATGGATTTTAGGAAGTTACAGTAAGTAGTTGCTGTCTCAATTCAGGGTAAGGGAGTTTTAACAAAAGCAGGTCTCATAGCAGTCTAGGTACAGTGCAGGCCTGATTCCCCATGGGAGAACATATCCATGGGCATGGGTCCTGTGCATCTCCAAGTGGAAGCTGGGCCCACACCATGCAGAATGGTCTCCTATACCACTGGGGCAGGAATTCCTGTCTGATTGACTGATAGAACACTTACACCTGGAATATTACCTGCACAGCGTAAGTATTAATTAAATAGGTGTTGAATGAATAAATGGATGAATGCAGACCAGATATTGCTGCCAAGCAGCTCTGCTTTTTAGTCAGATAGGAATTTCTTGAAGATTTGCTCCAAACCTAGATCTCACCTCTGTTCATAGGTATTTCACTACTGTTGCTTGTGATCACAGGGAAATTTCAGGACAGAAAGTATTCCTGGGGTTCTTGAGACAAGAGCAACCTACCTCTTCTGCAGGTAGCCCCAGTCCTACCCACATCTAGGCAAGCACTCATGCCTTCATCGAGCTCTTTCACTCTTGGCAGTAGTTTCTCTGAAGCCTACATAGTAACTGACCTATAATCTAATGTTTTCCAAAACATTCTTCGCAACATTGCCATTATCAGATTCCCTTAAAAAGCTAAGTTTTGGAAATATACACATACACACACATTCTCTTCTTGAAGCTCGTAATACATGTCAATAGCATTTTAAAGGCTACAAGAAGTCTGGTTGTAAATTCTTTTTTAAAAATCCTCACACAAGGATATGTTTATTGATTTTTAGAGGTGGGGGATTGATTAGTTGCCTCCTATACATGTCCCAACCAGGGATCGAACCCACAACCTAGGTATGTGCCCTGACTGGGGATTTCGCATGTAACATTTTGGTGTGTAAGACAAGGTTCCAACCAATTGAGCCACTCAGCCAGGGCTGGCTATAATTTTTTTATCTCTCTATTTGTTCCCATGTTTCTAAAATGTGTTGGACCAAACAACTCTTCCCAATAAACATTTATTAACACTCAGGGACATTAATATTCTGGGTAAGCAGTTTCATATTTTTCATCCTTTTGTGGGGCAGGAAAGGGGAGCTCTAAGACAGTATGTCCTATTCATATTTTCACCCACATGAACAAATAAATTCCCTTTTTATTTTCTTAAGCCCATTTGAGTTTGTTTTTCTGTCACGTCTGTTGGTGAGAGCCCTAGCTGCTATAGATAAGGTGAGTGTAACAGAGTAGTGCAAATTGGAGAGATCGGTACAGAGAGAAACACATTACTAGCTTGAAAGCATGGGCATGAGGAAGTCTCAGCAAGTTCATAAAATGAAAAGCTTAAAGGTAGGACCAGCTTCAGGCATGGCCAGATCAAGGATCAAATCATGACATTTGTACTCAATGTCTATCTCTCTTCCAGTTCAGCTTTCTACTCTAGATTCTCTCCTCCTGCTGAAAATATGGCTATTACAGCACTGGCCTCACCTTCTTTCACGTTCAAATTTAGCTAGATAGAATACAGAGCTTTTCTGATAGCCTCTCAAAAGTCTTTATCCCTACCCTGATTGGACCTGCTTAGGACATTTGACAATCCTTAAACTGTGGCCAAAAGGATGGGGTGTACTGACTGTCTTATAGTCAAGCTCTGTATTTCACTACTGGGGCTAGACACAGAATTGACCCACATAATGAGAACTGAGAACAGTAAAGAGTGGATCTCTTGCCAAAGTCAGACATGATTGCTGGAACAAGGAGGAATGGATGCTGAGAAGGCAGTGCTCCAATGTGCACTATTCAGACCCTTGCTCAAACATCCAAACACCTGAATCTCCTCCAAAAATAGTCCCAGATTTCCCAAGTCAGAACGAATTCCCTCTTAAGGAATAACAGTTTGACATGTAAACAAGTACCTGTAGAACACAGTAGGAAGTCTTCAGGTTTACAGAAAAACAGAAAAAACAACAGACAGTAGGAATACAAAAGATTTGGAGTCACATAGATTTGAGTTCACAATCTGTATATATGACCTTGAATGAACCCCCTTAGTTTCTGTTTCCTCACCTATATGGATCTAGATTTTTAATAATGCCCAGTCCTGGTGGGGAATATCAATAACAGTCTAAAACAGTAAATTCCACAGAGATCCAAGATGGCAGAGGAGTAAGTGGAAGCCACACTAACCTCCTCCCAGGACCAATCTGGAATTACAGCTCAATTGTAGAGAAATTATCCTGAACACTAGCTGGAACACGGACAGACAGAAAAAAACAATTCACCACAATGAGACTGGTAGGGAGTGCAACAGAGATGTGAGAGGGCTGGCTGGGCTCCCATGGCAGCAGCTGAAATTCCAGAGAGATATTTCAGTGCCAGGTTGGGGGGGGTTCTCCCTTCTCCCTGAGAAGTGTGGGGTACAAACCCCAAACTGGGCTCTCTAGCCCATAGCACCAGAACTGGAAAGGAACCCATGTAACATTTAGCTGTGAAAAGCAGCAGAGTTTCTGTCCACCAGGGAGTGATGGCTTGACTCAGACAGCCTCTTAAAAAGCCAACACATGAAATTTCATTTGTAGCCACTTACCCTCCAGGAGAGGAGGGGTAGAGCTGCATGAGAAGAGTCTTGGGTGGGTGGCTCTGGGGATGGAACCAAAGGAACAGCCACCAGGATCCCTGTGCTGAATAATTCCGCATATTGCAGAGGCCATCTTTCTCAGGCAGAGCACTCCCCTAATGTAGCATTGGCCTGAGGAGAAGCAATAGCCCCCTCTGTAGGAATTATTCTGAATTACCCTGTCTGTGGAGCTTAAACTGGACTCAAATTACAGATTGAGGCTATATCACTGATTATGTTTAACAATGAAGTCAGATCTCTGGAAGCTTTGAGACTTTAGCTGACCCTCCCCTCCCAGTGTTGGTTAAAATCAGCCTTGGTGCACAGCCTTGTTCTTTCTGTACAAAATAGATCCAGCAGAGGGGGGCACACACAACATGGATCACTGATAGCTCCAAACAGGTTTCCCAGAGCCAGTCACAATCAGGGTCTGGCAAAGGTCCGCACCAGAGTCTTTGCAGATTTACCTAATACACAGAAACAAATACAAAGAAGTAGCCAAAATGGGAAGACAAAGAAACAGACCCCAAACGAAAAAAAAAAACAAGATAATTCTCCAGAAGAAGAACTAGATGAAATAGAGGCAAACAATTTATTAGATAGGGAGTTTACAGCACAGGTGGCAAACACAAGGCCCATGAGCCAAATCCAGCCCTCCATGTTGTTTTATCTGGCCCAGCACCTTGTTTCTACCTGGCAGCAGCACTGAGCTCCTTGCCCCTAGTTAAGGAGTAGTTACATTTGTACAGTCCTAAAATTACATTTGGTTCTTTGGAGGCAACGTCGGGGCTGAGGTGGCCCCTGGTGAAAAGGAGTTTGACACCCCTAGTTTAGAGTAATGATTATAAGGATTCTCAACAGCATGGAAAAAAACATAGAAACCATAAAAAAAGGATCAGTTAAAAATAAAGAATGTAATACCTGAAATAAATAACACTGGAAGGAATAAACAGTAGTTTAGGTGAGGCAGAGCATGGAATCAGTGATTTGGAAGACAAAGTAGAAAAAAACACCCAAGCAGAGTGGCAAAAAGAAAAAAGAATTTTAAAAAAGTGAGGAGAACTTAAGAAAAATTTTGGACAACATGAAGCATAATAATATCAGATGGTAGGAATACCAGAAGGAAAAGAGAGCAAGTAAAGGATCAAGAACCTATTTGAAGAAAAAAATGACTGAAAACTTGCCTAATCTGGTGAAGGAAAGGAGCACAAGTCCAGGAAGCTCAGAAAGTCCCAAACAAGTTGGACCCAAAGAGGTCTACACCGAGTCACATCATAATTAAAATAGCAAGGCTTAAAGACCAGGACAGAATCCTAAAAGCCACAAGAGAAAAGCAAGATAGTTATATACTAGGGAGCACCAATTAGATTGTCATCTATTTCTCAACAGAAACATTTCAGGCCAGAAGGGAGTGGTGTGAAATATTCATGGCGATGAAAAGCAAGGACCTACAACCAAGGCTACTTTACCCAGCAAGGCTATCAACATTGAAGGAGAAATAAGGCACTTTCCAGACAAGAAAGAGCTAAAGGAGTTTATTAACACCAAACCAGTACAGCAACAAATTTTAAAGGGCTTGCTTTAAGAAGAAGAAAAAAGAAAGAAAACAGAGGAAAATAGTCAAACCATAAAATGACACTAAATATGTATCTATCAATAATCACCTTAAATGTAAAAGGCTTAAATGCTCCAACCAAAAGACGTAGGGTAGCTCAATGGATAAGAAAACAAGACCCGTATATATGCTGCCACCAAGAGACCCATGTCAGTTTGAAAGGTACACACAGACTAGAAGTAATGGGATGTAAAAAGATGTTTCATGGAAATAGAAAGGAAAAAAAAACTGGGGTAGCAGTACTTATATCCAACAAAATAGGCTTTAAAACTCAGGCTATATTAAGAGACAAAGGACACTACATAATGAAAAAGGAAAAAAATTTCAAGAGAAGGGAATTCTCCCAAGTTCATTTTATAAGACCAGCATCACTGTAATTCCAAAACAAAATAAAGACACAATAAAAATAGAAAATTATGAAGGAAAGGAAGATGGCGGCGAGGTAGGTGGGAGCAGAGCCCAGTTCTCCCTGTGCCCAGCTGGAACATGTAGCCAATCTTCTGAGGAACAGAGTGAACAACCAACAGAATCCCACCTTATATGAACTTTGAAGGCCAAAAATTGTAGAGGACATTGAAAAACAGATGGTGAGGAGATTGTGTTGGGACACTAAGGGCTGTGGGATCTGTGCAGGAACCTGAGCTACTGTGGCCCCCCACCTGGCGCCTGCCACAGGATATGGGGAGGAGAGTTAGATCACCAGCTCCCTCCCCTACCAGATGAGGGAGGGCACCCTGGCACCAGGAGGGACCTGGATGGTTGAAGACACTGAGGGAAATAGAGATGAAGTGGGAGACACAGATGCGGTATATACCTGCTGGGACTGTGGACACCAGCACCACAGAAATTGGGGAGCCAGGTGTCTCCAAACTTCTTAGAAAGTTGAGCTATGTGAAAATCCATGCACTTGTTAAGAACAGTGGGCTTAAACAAGAGGCTTTTACATGCATACACACAAAATGAAGGCTTGCAGCTGTTTTGTAAGGAACTCTCTCGCAGAGGCTGGTTTGAGGGTGATTGGAGCTGTGTGCCCAGGCTTGACTTGGACTGCTTCCAGGACAGCTGATTCTCCCCATTAGCCCTGAGGCTGATTCTAGCTGCTTGCCTGCACAGGACTCAGACTGCTAGCCAGGAGATAAGTCTTGCCACTGACATGGAGACTAACTGGCGACGCTTGCCCTGTGGCTGCTTCTGGATGGTTGTGGAACCACTCACCTGGAGGCTGATTTGAGACACACACCTGAGCTTGACTCATGTTCTCACCCAGAGACTGAGTGGCTGATTTGAACCACTTGCTCGCCCTTGACTCCTGCTGCTCACCCAGAGGCTGACTGGCACTACATACCCAGCAGTGGGCTCTGACCACTGCAGGCTTGCAAAGAGCAAAGAGGAGGTGCACTGCACAGACTTTGGTGCAATTGGTAAATTAAAGGCTCAGGACTGGCACAGATGTACAGTGTGGGCCACACAACTTAGGGAGGACCTGGGCTAGAGGCTGGGCAACTGTGAATAGTGCAGCCCAGACCTGGTCCCCTACCTAGCAAAACTATAGAAAGGGAGAAAAGTGAAACCCAGCCACCCTCTTCCTGTGGCATCCAAGACCAGGAGAACTCGCTCAATGGGTTTAAAGTCAGCAGGAGGCTTATTTTTTTTCTTTCCTCTCTCTATTCTTTTCTCTTTTTTTTTGTCCCCCAAATGAGACAATAAGACATGGAGTTATGAAAAGTGCACAGACAGATCCGAAGGGCGAGCACAAGGTTAACCCTCAAAATTGAGAAACTGAGACAAATGTCACTTTGCTATCTCACAGAGCTGGCATTTTATTGTTTATGTGTATTATTACATTTTCATTATTTTTACTACTTTTATTTTATTAGTATTTTTTTATTTCTCATCCTTATGTTTAGTTTTCATCATTTTATTTCTTTGTTGAATTGCATTATTTGACTGGTTTTCCTTATTCTCTCTTTATTGTATTTTAATTTTCCTTCTTTCATGTCACTCGTGTTCCCAAAACACACTACTCTTGATCATGTACTTTCTAGTCTGCTTATCCAAACCATATATTTCTTATCCTATTATTGTTGCTCCAGTACATTTGTAAATAATTATTGTTCCATACAATTGTAAAGACTACACAGCAACCCTCCCTGATGTTAGCCCACTTCACTTTATTCCTGAGCTTTATTATTGTTGTAGTTAACTCTATTTTCTCACGCACTATGCCTACTTTCTATTCTGTACTCTCACTATAACTCACCATCTAATCTTGAACAAGCAATCTGTTTTTCGGATTAGGCTTACAATCATCCTCCCCTCTAACAAGAGTCTTATTTCTCTTTCACCTTTTATAAAAAGTGGCTAGTTGGGTGAAATATCACAGTTAACGCTATACTTATCCAAATAATCTCCCATCTCTTCTCTACTTGTTGGTACTCCAAATCCCATAGAATACTCTCCTGCTGTCTTAATCCATTTTGCCTACACACTGCCACTGATTACATACAAGAATACGTGGGAGCTGCGAACATCAGTATACCCACTGGAGAAGAAAAAACACCAACAAAGGAACCACCAAAAGATAAAAACCCAAGTATAAAAAGAGAGCCCACACAAACAGAAGAAATGGCAAAACTAAAGTGTCCAAACAGGGAGGTCAAAGAGAACATACCAGTGAACCTCATAGAATTCCTACCATAGAAGTTCATCCTGCAAAGACAGCTACCACAGCAAAATACCAGGAAGTGCAGAAACAAACAAAAGGAGTCACCTAAAATGTGGAGACAAAAAATAACATGAAATCAAAAGGAATGGAACAATTTCCACTAAAAGAGCTAAATGAAATGGAGGTAAATCAAATACCCAATATAGAATTCAAAATAATGGTTATAAAGATGCTCAAGAAACTCACAGACAACTACAAGGAACTCAGTGAAAACTATAACCACATGAAAAAGGAAATAAAAATTATAAACAAAAACCAGGAAGAAATGAACAATAAAATCTCAGAAATAAAAAACACAGTAGAAGGAATTACAAGCAGGCTAGATGAAGCAGAGAATCAAATCAGTGAGCTGAAGAACACAGTAGGAGAAAACACCCAGAATGAGCAAGAAAAGGAAAAGATACTCAGAAAGAATGAAGAGGTGTTAAGGGAACAGCAGGAAAATATGAAATGGAATAATATCTGTATAATAGGGATACCAGATGGAGAAGAAGAAGAAGGGATAGAAAACCTGTTTGAAAGTAATGATGGAAAACTTCCCTAATTTGATGGGACAAAAAGTCACACAAATGCAGGAAGCACAGGGGGTCCCAATCAAGAGGAACCCAAAGAGGTCCACTTAAAGACACATAATAATTAAAATGGCAAAATTCCAAGACAAAGAGAGAATCCTAAAGGCAGAAAGGGAAAAACGGCAAGTTATATACAAGGGAGCCCCGATAAGACTGTCAGCTGATTTCTCAATGGAAATGCTCCAAGACAGAATGGAAAGGCAAGGAATATTCCAATTAATGAAAAACAAAGGCCTGCAACAAAGACTACTCTATCCAGCAAGGCTCTCAATTAAAACAGAAGGTCAAATAAGGAGTTTCCCAGACAAAAGAATACACCTCCTCCAAACCAGCCCTGTGAGAGATGCTAACAGGACTGCTTTAAGGAAAGGAAAAAAACAGTGAGAGAGAGAGAGGAACACAGGTACAAAAAACATGGCAATGAATAAGTGCCTACCAATAATAACATTAGATATAAATGGATTAAATGCTCCAATTAAAAAACATAGAACACCTGAATGGATGAAAAATCAAAACCCACAGATATGCTGACTACAAAAGATTCACCTCACAACAAAGGCCTACACAGAGTGAAAGTTAAGGGCTGAAAATAAATATTCCAAGCAAACAGAAAGAAAAAAATAGCCGGGGTAGCAATGCTAATAGTAGACAAAATAGACTTCAAAAACAAAGGCGATAAAAAGAGACCTACAAGGTCACTTCACAATACTCAAGGGAAGAATCTGCCAAGAAGACATAAACATTGTAAACATATAGGTACCCAATACAGGAACAAACAAATACATAAAGAAAATCTTGCCCTGGCTGGTGTAACTCAATGGATTGAGCGCAGGCTGTAAACCAAAGCATCGCAGGTTTGATTCCCAGTCAGGGCACATGCCTGGGTTGCAGGCCACAGTCCCCAGCAACTGCATATTGATGTTTCTCTCTCTTTCTTTCTCCCTCCCTTCCCTCTCTAAAATAAATAAATAAAATCTTAAAAAAAAAATCTTGATGGACATCAAGAAACATATTGACAGCAACACAATTATAGTAGGAGATTTCAACACCCCACTGTCAAAAATGGATAGATATTGCAAACAAAATCTCAACAAAGATATTGTGGCATTGAACAATGTACTAGTTCAAACGGATTTAACTTATATGTAGAGTTCTTCATCCCAAAGAAGCAAAATACACATTCTTTTCAAATGCATATGGATAATTCTCAAAGATAGACCATGTGATAGGGCAAAAAGCAAGCCTCAACAAATTCAAGAAAATTGAAATCATATTGAACATTTTCTCCTACCACAAGGGACTGAAACTAGAAACCAACCTCAAGGAAAAAACTAAAAAACACTCAAACTCATGGAAATTGAATAACATGCTATTAAACAATGAATGGGTCAAGAAAGAGATCAAGGAAGAAATCAAAAGTTTCTGTAAACAAATGAAAATGAACTCTCAACAATCCAAAATGTATGGAACACAGCTAAGGCAGTCCTGAGAGGGAAGTTCATAGCAATAAAGGCCTACCTAAATAAATAAACAACCTAACCCTACACCTACAAGAACTCAAGGAACAACAACAAAGACAGCCCAGAGCAAGTAAAAGGAAGGGAATACCAAGATCAACCAGAATTAAACAACATAGAGACTAAAAGCACAATTCTAAGGATCAATGAATCCAGGAGCTGGTTCTTTAAAAAGATAAATAAAATCAACAAGCCTCTAAAGCAGGCTCATCAAGAAAAACAGAGAGAGGACCAATATAAACACAATCAGAAATGAAAGAAGACAGATTACAACTGATACCACAGAAACACAAAGGACAGCAAGAAGATACTACAAAGAACTATATGCCAAGAAATTTGAAAACCTAGGTGAAATGGACAAATTTCTAGAAAAGTATAATCATCCAAAACTCAATGAAGAAGCAGAAAGCATGAACAGACTAATAACAGCAGATGATATTGAAGCAGTGATCAAAAACTCACAACACACAAAATCTCTGGACTAGATGGTATCATAGGAGAATTCTACAAAACATTTAAGGAAGAGCTAACCCCTATCCTTCACAGACTATCCAAAAAAAATCCAAGAAGATGGAAGACTCCCAAACTCTTTTTTTTTATGAAGCCAACATCACCCTAATCCCAAAACCAGATAAAGACATAATAAAGATATAAAATTATAAACCAATATCACCGATGAACTTAGACACTAATATCCTCAACAAAATATGGGCAAATTGTGCATCCAGCAATATATTTAAAAAAATGATACACCACAACCAAGTGGGATTCATCCCAGGGATACAAGGATGGTACAATATTTGCAAATCAATAAATATCATTCATCACATAAACAAAAGCAAAGACAAAAATCACACAATCATATCAATAAATGTCAAAAAAGTATTTGATGAGGTACAGCACCCATTTATGATTAAGACTCTCAGCAAAGTGGAAATAGAGGGAGCATTCCTCAACATAATAAAGGCCATATATGAGAGACCTACAGCCAACATCATACTCAAAGGACAAAAACTGAAATCTTTCCCACTAAGATCAGGAACAAGACAAGGTTGTCTGCTTTCACCACTGCTGTTCAACATAGTATTGGAAGTCCTAGCCAGAGCAATCAGACAAGAAAAGGAAATAAAAGGCATCCAAATTGGAAAAAAGGAAACAACACTGTCATTGTTTGCAGATGACAGGATAATGTACATAGAAAACCCTATACACTCCACCAAAAAATTATTCAGCCTAATAAATGAATTTGGTGAAAAAGCGGGATTCAAAGTTAATTTTCAGAAAGCAAAGGAATTTTTGTATACCAACAATGAAATGTCAGAAGCAGAAATCAGGAAAAATATCCCACTTGATATCAGAACAAAAATAAAATACCTAGGAATAAACCTAAACAATGAGGTAAAAGACCTGTACTCAGAAAACTATACAACACTGAAGAAAGAAATTAAGGAAGATACAAAAAAAAAAAAAAAATGGAAGCACATACCATGTTCATGGATTGCAAGAATTAACATCATCAAAATGTCCACACTACACAAAGCAATTTATGGATTCAGTGCAACACCTATTAAAGTACCAATGTCATATTTCACAGATATAGAAAAAACACTTCAAAAATTTATATGAAACCATCAACAACCTGGAATAGCTGCAGCAATTTTGAGAAGGAAGAACAAAATAGCAGGGATCATAACACCTGATATCAAACTGTATTACAAGGCCTCTGTAATTAAAACAACTTGGTACTGTCAGAAGAACAAACACATAGACCAATGGAACAGAATAGAGAGGCCAGAAATACACCCAAGTCTCTAAGGTCAATTAACATTTGACAAAGGGCACAGCAGCATAAAATGGAGCAAAAATAGTCTCTTCAACAAATGGTGTTGGGAAAGCTGGACAGCTACATGCAAAAAAAATGAAACTTGATCACCAACTTACACCATACACAAAAATAAATTTAAGGTGGGTCAAAGAATTAAATATAAGTCATGACACCATAAAAGTCCTAGAGGAGAACATACACAGGAAAATCTCACATATTCCACACAGCAATATTTTCACTGATATGTCCCCTACAACAAGGGACATAAAGGAGAGAATAAACAAATGGGATCTCATCAAAATAAAAAGCTTCTGCACAGCTAAAGAAAACAGCATTAAAACGAAAAGAGAACCAACCATATGGGAACACATATTTGTCAATGATACCTCAGACAAGGATTTGATCTCCAAAATATGTAAAGAACTCACACGACTCCTCTCTAAGAAGACAAGCGACCCAATTAAAAAATGGTCGAAGGACTTGAACAGACACTTCTCCAGGGAGGACATACAGAGGATCCAGAGACATAGGAAAAGATGCTCAGTATAGCTAGCCACCAGAGAGATGCAAATTAAAACCATAATGAGATACCACTTCACACCAGTCAGAATGACCATCATAAACAAAGCAACAAACAATAAGTGTTGGAGAGGCTGTGGGGAAAAGGGAACCCTAGTGCACTGTTGGTGGGATTGTAGACTGGTACAGCCACAATGGAAAACAGTATGGAATTTTCTAAGAAAACTAAAAATGGATCTGCCTTTTGACCCAGAAATTCCACTGCTAGGATTATATCCCAAGAACCCTGAAACACCAGTCCAAAAGAGCTCATGAACCCTAATGCTCATAGCAGCACAATTTATAATAGCCAAGTGCTGGAAGTGTCACCACTTCCATATATGACAAACCCACTGCTAGCATCATACTCAATGGGCAAAAACTACAAGTGTTCCTCTTAAGATCAGGAACAAGTAGAGCATGTCTGCTTTCACCTCTCATATTCAACATAATACTGGAAGTGCTTGCCACAGTTATCAGAGAAGAAGAAGAAATAAAAGGCATCACAATTGGACAGGAAGAAGTAGGACTGTTTTTATTTGCAGATGACATAATACTGTACATAAAGAACCCCAAAAGTCTACTAAGAAACTACTAGAACTGATAAATGAATTCAGCAAAGTATAAGGATACAAAATTAATATCCAAAAATCAATTTCATTTTTATATGCCAATAATGAACTAACAGAAAGGGAAATTAAGAAAACAATCCCATTCACAATTGCTCAAAAAATAAAATACCTAAGAATAAAACTAACCAAGGACATAAAGACATGTACTCAGAAAATGATAAGACACTGGAGAAACAAATTGAAGAAGATACAAATAAGTGGAAACACATACTGTGTTCACGGATAAGAAGAATGAACATCATTAAAATGTCTGTACTACCCAAAGCAATCTATAGATTCAGTGAAATTCCTACCAAGATTCCAATGACATATTTCAGAGAACTAGAACAAATATTTCAAAAATTTATATGGAACCACAAAAGGCCCTGCATAGCAACACTAATCCTGAAAAGAAGAACAAAGTTGGAGGAATATCACTGCCTAATACGAAACTACAGTGTAAGGCCATAGTAATCAAAACAGCCATGGTACTGGCATAAAAACAGACATATAAATCAATGGAATAGAATAGAAAGTCCAGAAATAAACTCACACCTTTATAGTCAATATTCAATAGAGGAAGCAAGCACACACAATGGGCTAAAGATAATTTAATCAATAAATGGTGTTGGAAAAATTAGACAGGTACATGCAGAAAAGTAAAACTGGACAACCCTCTTACACCACACACAAAAATAAATTCAAAATTGATTAAAGATTAAAATGTTAGACCAAAACCATAAAAACTGGAGAAGAAAACATAGGCAACAAAATCTCAGGCATTGCTCCTAGCAATATTTTATCAGATATATCTCCTTATGAAAAGGAAACAAAAATAAATAAATAAACAAATGGAACTTCATCAAACTAAAAAGTTTTTACACAGCAAAGGAAGTCATCAACAAAATAAAAATATAATCCACAGAATGGAAGAACATGTACACCAATACATCTGATAATGGGTTAATATCCATAATTATAAAGAACTTACAAAAGCCAACATCAAAAAAACCCCCAAACAATCCAATTAAAAAATGGGCAAAGGACCTGAATAGACACTTCTCCAAAGAGGACATATGGATGACTAATAGACATATGAAAAGATGCTCAGTGTCACTGATCATCAGAGAAACACAAATTAAAACCACAATGAAATATTCTGACACTTGTCAGAATGGCTATCATCAATAAATCAACAAACAACAAGTGCTGACAAGGATGTGGAGAAGGGGGAACCCTTTTTCACTGTTGGTGGGAATGCAGACTGGAAAGCACTTTAGAAAGCAGTATGGAAATACTTCAAAAAATTTAAAATCTATCTGCCTTTTGACTCAAGGTTCCACTTCAGAGAATATATCTAAAGGAACCCAAAACACTAATTTGAAAGAACATAAGCACTCCTGTATTCATTGCAGTGTTATTTACAATCACCAAGATATGGAAGCAGCCCAAGTGTCTATCAGTAGATGAGTGGATAAAAAAAAACTATGGAACATTTACACAATGGAACACTACTAGGCTGTAAAACAGAAGAAAACTTTACCCTTTGCAATAGTATAGATGGACATGGAGAACACACTAAGTGAAATAAGCCAGTCAGAGAAATACAAATACTATATGATTTCACTTATATGTGGAATGTAATGAACAAACTGAACGAACAAGCGAAATGGAGGCAGACTCATAGAGAGCAGGATGATGGCTAAGTGGGGGAAGGATAGTGGGTGGAGGGATTGAGCAAAAAGGAAAAAGAACTCATGGACATGGACAACAATGTGGTAGTTGTGGTGGGGAGGGCAATATAAGGGAACTAAATTGTAATGAAAAAAATACCAAAAAAATTTTTTTAAATGAGTAACTTTCAGCCAGCCATTATCCCTGTGACTGGATTTTGCTCAACACCTGCCTCCAGACTCCACTGTGTTCAGATGAGCCTCAAAGCACAGGGACATCTCTCTCCCAGACCTCTCCAAGGACAACTACCCCATGGAAGCTGGGGAAAATGTGTCCCTGTCTACCACTTCATCAACAGGGAGTTAGTTGTCCCTTGCAGTCTAGCCTGCAGCTCTACCCATTACAACTGAAGTCAGATCCTGTGTTCTCAGCCTATGCTTCTGCTACCAAGATAAGATGGAAAAACAGAAATAGGGACTTCTGGCCAAGACGGAGGCATAGGTAGACACAGTATGCCTCCTGACACAACCAAAAGGCCAATAAATTTAAAAACAAAAAACAACCAGAACTTCCAGAAAATTGAACTGTGTGGAAGTCCAACAACCAAGGAGTTAAAGAAGAAACATTCATCCAGACCAGTAGAAGGGGCAGAGATGGGCAGCAGAGCAGAGAGGTCTTGTGGCAAGGTGGTGGCTGGCGGACAGGGCAGTCCCATATTAGAGTGCAGATAAACAGGGAGGAACAATTAGGGAGTGAGACAGACCACACAACCCAGCGTTCAAGCATGGGGAAATAAAGCCTCAAAACCTCTGACTGAAAAGACCTATGAGGGTTGAGGCAGTGGGAGAAACTCTCAGCCTCACAGGAGAACTCCTTGGAGAGACCCACAGGGTCTAGAATCCACCCACCTCGGAATCAGCACCAGTTGGGCTCAGTTTGCTTGTAGGCAGCTGGGAAAGTGACTGAAAACCTGTTGAGAGCTGAGCAAGCGGTATTGTTCCCTCTCAGATCCCTCCCCCACATACAGTGCCACAACACATTGAGAGGGATTTCCCTGCCCTGGTGAATACCTAAGGCTCTGCTCCCTGTAGTAAGTACAGACATGCCAAGACAAAAAAAAAAAAAAAAAAAAAAAAAAAAAAAAAAAAAAAAAAAAAAAAAAAAAAAAAAAAAAAAAAAAAAAAAAAAAAAAAAAAAAAAAAAAAAAAAAAAAAAAAAAAAAAAAAAAAAAAAAAAAAAAAAAAAAAAAAAAGGCCCAAATGAAAGAACAGATCAAAACTCAAGAAAAAATACAACTAAGAGATAAAGAGACAGCCAACCTATCAGATGAAGAATTCGAAACACTGGTAATCAGGATGCTCACAGAATTGGCTGAATATGGTCGCAAATCAGAGGCTATGAAAAGTGAAATAAAGGAAAATGTACAGGGAACCAACAGTGTGGGAAGGAAACTAGAACTCAAATCAATGGTTTGGAGTAGGAGGAAGAAAGGAATATTCAACCAGAACAGAATGAAGAAACAAGTATTCAAAAAAGTGAGGAGAGGCTTAGGAACCTGCAGTACAACTTCCAACGTCCAACATCTGAAGCGCCGGCGTGCCAGAAAGAGAAGGAAGAGCAAGAAGTTGAAAACTTATTTGAAAAAATAATGAAGGAGAACTTCCCCAATATGACAAAGGAAATAGACTTTCAGGAAGTTCAGAGAGTCCCAAAGAAGTTGGACCCAAGGAAGCACACACCAAGACACATCATAATTGCTCTACCCAAGATTAAAGATAAGGAAAGAATATTAAAAGCAGCAAGAGAAAATCAGACAGTTAACTACAAAGGAATTCCCATAAGGATATCAGCGAATTTCTCAAAAGAAGCCTTAAAGGCAAGAAGGGGCTGGAAACAAGTATTCAAAGTCATGAAAGACAAGGACCTACATCCAAGTTTGCTCTATCCAGCAAAGTTATCTTTTAAAATGGAAGTGTAGATAAAGTGCTTCCCAGACAAGATAAAGTTAAAAGAGTTCATCATCACCAAGCCCTTGTTATATGAAATGTTAAAGAAACTTATCTAAGAAAAAAAAGGAAGATCAAAAATATGAACACTAAAATGACAACAAACTCACAACTATCAACAATTGACCCTAAAAAAATCAAAAACAAAAAGAAACTAAGCAAACAACTAGAACTGGAACAAAATCACAGAAATAGAGATCACATGGAGGGTTATCAGTGAGGAGGGGTAGGAAGGATAATGGGTGAAAAGGTACAGGGAATAAGAAGCATAATTGGTAGGTACAAAATAGATAAGGGGAGGTTAAGAATAGTATGGGAAATGGAGAAACCAAATAACTTAAAAGTATGACACATGGACATGTACCAAGGTGGGGAATGCTGGATGGAGTTGGGGTGCAGGGTGGAGGGGAATAAAGTGGAGAGAGAAAATGGGACAACTTTAATAGCATAATCAATAAAATATACTTTCAAAAAAATGAAACTAATACTTTATATGGTACTTATATATATCTCAATAAAAATGAAGGAAAGAAATGTAAAAAATTTTTAAAATAAAATGTTCAGATTTCTGTAAAAAGAAACATGACATAAATAAAATGTCACCTGAGATAAGTGCCTCAAAGGGAAGGTTTATGGTTCAGTTAGAGAATATAAGGAGGGGTCAGGAAGCAAAACAAAGTCTAGGAAGATATCGCTAAGGAAAGGACAATTAGGATCTGAGGAATGCATGGGTAATTAAATAGGGGAAAATGAGAGAAGGTGCATTCAGCTCTTGGTACAGTGCTGAGGCCTGATAAATGTTGGAAAGTGGAAGTGATTACTAATGAATACTTACTGAAAATAAAATTGTACTAATAGCCATCTCTTTCGTCCAAGATTAAAATGCAGGGCTTCAGCCTGAGCAAACCTGCCATGAGAGAGAGGCTGACCTCTTTTCTTCACTCAAACAGATGGGGGGCTCAGGAATTGGAAAATATTACTTTAATGTAATAGGTAATAAGCCTAATATTTAATGCATGTAAAAATATATTGTTTCAGGGACTGAAGGTATGGCCCCATCCTGACTCCAGCAGACCACAAGCAACTGACCTTTGCTCCAGAAGAGACCATAAACAGTCAAGATGGTATCTGAGCCATTGTGTTCTAAGGAGAGACAATCCACTGCCCAGAACACAGATAAAGAAAATCACCCAGGATACAGGACACAGATAGAGTCACCAGTCAGCTGACAGGATGTTAGGGAAATTGCTGGACTGCAGCTTTTATCTGATTAACCTTTTTCCTGAATTCCAAATCCCTTACCTACACCTTTTTACCTATACTTTTGCCCTCATATAAAAAGGCAAGCTTGAAAGGAAATGTAAGACAGTCTGTTAGGGTATATATATACCCACTGTCTTCTCGGATCTCCAGGCATCTGAATAAAGCACCCATAAAGATTCAGTCCCTGTCTCTGCTTTTTGGGTCTGGTAGGTAACAGGCAACAGGAATGCTGGATTTTCCAGTTTTAGAAAGACAGCTAGAGGCCAGTGAATTTTAAAAACAAGAACTCATGAAAATATCTCAGACCTCTGGTGAGGCCCATTTGGAGTCTCCAGACACTGCAGTTTCAGCAACAAAGCTCTGAGGACTCTCCTCTCCTACACCTGTGGACCTTTTGCCTGGGGTCCAAACTAGACTGAAACCTAAGTTTTCTCCCACTTTCTCTAGGCAACCTGAGCAAAAGCCAGGAAGCCCACCTGTTCTAGCCTCTATTGACTTCCCTCTGCCTGGCACAGGTTCCCTTGCTGTCCCCACACACTACAGTCCCTCTCTAGAGAGCATTAAACATCATCTGGAAGCAGAGCCTGCTTCAGGAGGAGAAGGGTGTGCATTTCTTCCTCTGAGTATATTCTTCAAAAGTGGTGCCTTTTGCCAAATGTAAAGACTAAGGGAGCCCTGGCTGGCGTAGCTCAGTCGATTGAGCGTGGGCTGCGAACCAGGCATCACAGGTTCGATTCCCAGTCAGGGCACATGCCTAGGTTGCAGGCCATGTCCCCCAGCAACCGCACATTGATGTTTCTCTCTCTCTCTCTCCCTCTCCCTTCCCTCTCTAAAAATAAATAAATAAAATCTTTAAAAAAAAAAAGGACTAAGGGAAAGATACTAGAAACACAGTGTGAGGTCCTCAATGCAACATCAATCATCAAACTGTAACATATGCTGTGTAGATAGTCAAAAGTGGTCTCTTTCTCATGGGCTTGAGCCTCCACCAACAAAGGTCCAAACTCCATTGGGCCCCAAGCTACTCTGACATCAGGCATGCCCTGTCAGCATAGTTCTAAGAGGGTTAGGGCAGGGGAGTGGCAAAGGAGTTGTATGAGAACCCTCTGAGGCCCTGCCCAACATCCTCCTCACCCACCATCACCTCTAGCTGATGCTGCAGCCATGATATGTACCCTAGTAGATCTAACAGCACTGGGAGTTGGCTGCCCCCACATCTCTCACTTTCCTTCCTAGAGATTCTCGCTGCCATTTGTGTAGGAATCCACTCAGCCATTCTACTGCACACCCAAGCCTGGAAGTACCATCTTGACCTATAGGAGGCAGCAGCAAGTGGATATTACTTCCTTCTCCTGTCCTTCAATTAGAAAATTCTGGGGGCTAGTGTTGGTGGCTCCTCAGATGGTCCACTGCAGCCCATGGTCCACAGAGGTGATTGCCGCAATAATGTACCCCTGCATTGTTTTCCTTCTTTCCTGTACCCCACCCTATGGGATCAATCCCCAAATTAAACTACCTGCAAGCAAGTCTTCATTCTCTACCCCTGCTTTGATAAAGGAACCCAAGCCAAGACTGCTGACTTTCTGCCCTCTCTCCACCAGCTGTCAGGAGAAGAGGAACTTTCAGAGGCATGTGAGGCAGCTGTATGGTCAAAAAACTGGACAGCAACTGCTTTCTCCTTTTCCAGCTGGAACCTAGACAGGTGGATGAGATGACTGTCTCTGACTGTCATGCAGGAAGGGCCCCTAGCCTAGTGCCTTTCAAGTGGGTTAATAGTGGGACTCTTCTACAAACAAAACTCACATGCATAAGTTGGTGTTTGATATTTGGGGCATTGAACACACACTTTCTTTCTAACTTGGTGTACTTCTTGGAAGATAATTTGTGCCAACATAAAAAATCTTAGTTGGAAGGATTTTTTAGTGAGCACTGCCTACTTTGGAATTTCAAGAGATCATGTATTTCCTCCCTGACACAGAGGCAATCTCAGCCAACTGAATGAATGCCTTCTTTCTGGACTTAGTCTTGAACACAAAACCAAAGGCTAAGGAAGAGATTGGAAAGGGGTCTTCGTGGAAGTTTGGCTACCAGTGCAGCCTTTGCAGAACCCTCATTGTTGTTTCTCTGACCCCAAGCCTGGTCCTCCAGCCTCTTAGTGAATCTTTGAATAACTGCCCCTGGCTCTAATACCCTTCTATTAATTTCTCTTATTTTTGGCCAGCAGAGTCAGTTTCTGTAGCTTGCAGCCAATAATGCTTACAGATACTCATGGAATGACAATCTTGAAAAGGGTTTGCAGGAACAAAGTTAAAAGACACATGGATAAAACTAGGGGGAGGGTGGTAATGGGAGGGAAGATGAGAGGGGGGTGGGTGGGCTTGACTGGGAGTAAAGGGGAGAAAAATGTACTTAAACAATCATTAAAATAAAAAAAAAAAAGAAAATGGATAAAAGTGTAGTACTTAGCTGAAATGGAGGAGGGCAGGCAGCAGCTCCTCCCTCTGAAACCTTCTAATAAGAGCTTGTTAATTATCTTCAAAGTGCCGCTGGGACCCAAAAGTCTCAATTAGAAAACCCTTCATTTCATCCCATCCCAAATAAGAAAAGAGCGCAAGAGAAGTCCACTGACTTACCAAGATCCAGCACTGCTTAGTGATGGTGTTAAACTCAGATCTCCTACCTCCCAGCCCAGTGGCTTTCTATCATGCCACACAGTGGGGCTCACTGGAATTTGAGAGAGAGTAAACAACAGAATCTAGATAAGGGGCCAGTAGAGATCAAGTGCATAACAAGGTCTTTCCTACACTTCTCAAGACACAATCACCAGCAGTAGCAGGACAATCTTGGAGATCTGCAGGGTTATTCCTCATCTCTGCTCCCTGTCACACGCACTGTAACACCTTCAAGTCATAATGACAGGAATGCATTGCAAAACACTCTGCCAGCATTTCCCAAGACACAGCACCCTGAATTCTTGTTCTGTAAGATGCTCTACAAAAGTGATCAAATACCTTATTTTTTAGATCCTACAATGTACTTTCTTATTTTTTCTTGTATTAATATTAAATGATAAATTGTATAAGGAAGTGGTTACAAGCATTTACTCTGAGTCTGACTACCTGGATTTGATTACCAACTCTGGCCCTTCCTAGCTCTGTGAGCCTGGGCAAGTTACTTAACCATTCTGGGCCTCGATTTTCCCATCCACAAACTGGGAATGAAGTAAAAGATCCAACTATGCTATTTCAGGCTCTGCAAGAAACAGATGCCAAGATAAGATGACATGTATATGACATGTACTGTGGGACGCACCTGTGAGACAGCATGGGAGAAGACAGAGGAGGCTGGAACCATGTGAAATCTTGACAGAGATTGAATTCCTGCAAAAAAAGAGGAAAGGAAGAAAATGCCTTAGATTGCAGTGCAGTTATAAAAAATTTTGGCAAAGTTTTCAGTATAGGTAGTTTGTAAGTCACAGTCAACTGTCAGAGGAGTCCTGTATCTTCCAGGAAGATGGCTATCTCAGTGTACCTGACATGCTCCATTACTGGCTGGGGAAAGCCTGTGGGAACTAAGGCCTCTGCCCACGGCTGAGATGTGTTCAGAGCCCAGCAGATGGGGACCGTGGTTAATCAGTCTTAGCAATAAGATATCTCAGAACACATTCTGATTCCCCTCTAACCTCAAAAGGTAAGGTTGAGTAAGTAGACTTACCAAAAAGAGCTCTTAAAATAGTGTCTGTCACATAGTAAGTACTCTGTGTGTGTTGCCTTATAACAAATAACAAACAAGGTATGAACTCAGGATGCTTGTTAAAATCAATTGATATACCTGATATGATAGTTTTCCTTTTTTATTTGAATCCTGGATCATTGTTATTAAACTGCTGATACATCTTACACTCAGTACATCTTGGAATTGAAGAAGTATGTTTGGAAAATTTTGCAAACTGTATACCCCTCTTGGGTACTTGTATTGGCATATTAATGACTTTGATACATCATGCTATAGACTTATTTCACTTGTTCTACTTGATGTTTCCCAAACTTCTTGGCCCACAGATCTCTGGTTTGCATATACTTCCAATAATTTTTCTCTTTTGTTGGAGAAGTTGATTTCTGTTGCTTGCACCCAAATCCCAGCTAATACACACGCAATCTCAATATACCAGAAGTAAAAGTAGAACTGCCATCAATGGACATGAGGTGGAGACAGGACTAGAATGCCATGGATTACATTTTCATAGGTGCCATGCTTTGCAAAAGCCAGTTGTTTGCTGTTTTGGGTAACGCTCAGAAACCGGGTTCAGAGTAAATGGAGCACAGTGTTCAACAGAAGGAAGGGAGAAGAAGGGACTTTTTCTGATACTCCCAGGCCACTCCACCCCTCCCTGCAACTTTTCTCACAAGGTCTCTGGTAGACATGATTGTAAAACTGTCCTGTAACCCTTCCCCTTCATGGAGGTTAGCTCAACCCACATCATTCAGTGAGGAGAGCACCTTCTTGATGCAGACTCCAGAGAGGCATAAAAGCACATGGAATAAGAACATCCGGCCTCTGTGACCAGAGATGGAGGGCCATGAACAAATTCAACAGAAAAAATTCCCTCTACTTCTCATTTACCATTGGTTTTGCATGTACCGTGTGCCACGCACCACACTGTAAGTGGGGATTCAGAGATGCCAGGTGCAGACTTCACAACTGTCATGCACCATCTTAAGCTCTTGCCAGTCACCTTTTTGTCCTGTCCAAAGCTGTGGCAACCAAGAGTGCTTCCCTTGAGCTGCACTGGTGTCTGCTTTCTGCAGGGTTTCTTCCCTGGAGAATACTCGACCATGTGGCCCCTGGCAAGCATGTAAGTGTAATCCCAGGAGTGATTATAACTTACACAGAAACAAACACTCCCCTCTTGTGTGTCCTTACTGGACCATGCTAAGGTAAATGGAGGTTCTGCTGCTCCTCAGAAGGTCCAGTCTCCACAGCAGTGTCCTATCATGCCTTCTGCATTTGTCTCCCCAGTCCCTCCACAACCTTTCCCAGAACACTTCTTTGGAATGAACTATCTGCAAACAAGTTCTTGTCCAATTTGTATAGCTTTTAAGCAGAAAAAAGAGCAGCTCTCTTGCTTTCTTGCCACTACCTCTCCTGTGAAATGGTTTCAGTAGACAAGCATCAACTCATGCAGAGAGATCCGGCAAAGAGACCTTGAGTTTCCAGCTGCCTGACTCCTGGGGGCAGTTGGGTTAGGTTTCTCTCACTGTCATCTTTTCAAATAAAAAGTGGATGGGAATTCCCAGTGGGAGGACCCCAGTTCAAGATATCTACAGCCAAGAAGTGAGAAAGAGCCATTTCATATTCCTGTGTGCACAGATCCTCTGGAAGTTGATGGTATGCCAACAGCAATTGCCTAAAGAACACCAGTGACATCAAGGAGACACAAGGACACACTAAATGACTTTAGCAACTATTTGCATTTGGCAGATATAGTCAGAGGCAGGTCCCTGAATGTCCATCTGGAAAGGACCCAGAAGAAATGGAGTCAGCTGAAGCAATAATGAACAGGCAGTGAATGAAGGAAGGAGGGGACTTCTTAACCCTTTTATGGCCCCTCCTTAAAGCCAGCTGGGCCAAAGATCAATTACAGTGAATTCCAAAAGGTGTTCCAAGGCTTTGTGCACTCTGAATGTTTTAACCACAGGCCAGAAAGCCCCAGAGAAGGTTCAGCGTTTTTCAGGACTGGACCCTTCCACACACCTCAGCCGCTCCCTGCAGGGTCTTGCTCCTGCTTCCACCACCCTAGAAGACAGTGACAAGATGGGCTGTGAGTCTGGGGGCTCACATTGCTGAGGTGGTTAATTGTGATCTTTTTTACATGACAAGTGAGAAGTCTGAGCAGACTAGGGAAGTCAGCCCTCTGTCAAACTTGCTCCTTCTCTCTCCTTCTCTCATGTCTGCTCTCATTAGGTTGGGCCAGTTTCACTGAGTCCCAAGAAAAGAAACAAATGAGCCCAGCACTCCCCCTGTGACCTGGGAAGTGTTGATGGTGTGACTGATCTCTGCAGGGCTGTGCAAGGAGCCCATAGTGCCCTCCTCTCTGGGGAACAGAGACACAGACCCAAATGAGGGGCCAGCAAGGACCCAGACAGAGCTGGGCTTTTCTCACTGTCCCTTTAGAAAGTTCTGGTCAGATGGGATTATCTCAGAAATGATTGGCTCCTTTGTCTACCTTTGCTTCCAATCCTTCTTTTCCAGTTTGACCACATCTGTAGGTTCTGTTGAAATAGCCAAGAAAAACAAAGCAAACCTGGTAGCCATTGAGGATGGGATGTGGCACTGTTCTGGGCAGGCTGCAAGCAAGCACCGAACTGCCCCGGCACACCTCCTGCTGTAACAACACAGTGTGGAGGAATTCACGAGATGAGCTGGACAGGTGAAAAGTACTGTGAACACACCCATGTGGTCCTTGGAGAGGAAGGGAGAAGGACTTTCCCAGATGAGTATTAAAATGTATGCAGATTGTGTGACCCTCTTGAGCAGGGTGGAAGCGGTTCGTTTGTCTTCTACATTGTTTCCCAGCATGAATGTCTTCTAAGTATGTATTCATAAAGAGATTCCACTTAAAACAATGCAGGATTTTTTTTTTAAATGATAGTATTCAGAGCTGGCAAAAAGTGAAGAGAAATAGATGGCTGGTGAGGATGACAAGTAGCCAACATTTCTTGAGACCAATTCAGGCACCAAGACTGCTTGCATGTGTTCATGAATGAGAGGCAGGCACCACGGTGCCAGGAAGTCTGTGATTTTGCAGAAACTGTCCTGGCACTGGTGGAGCTGAAAATCCACACTCCTGCAGAGCCCCAAACCTCTCCTGGCACCAGCTGCTGGTGGCCAGCAGCTCTCACTCATCCTCTGGGAAAAAAGAATGAAATGCCCTCTGTGCTGCACTCATTTGAAGGGCCACACATCAAGAGGTTTAAGCTACCAAAGTTTAGATAGCTTCCCTTCAGATGATAACTATGGCTCCCTTTTTCTAGGAAACAAGCATGTCTCCATGAACTAGGGCAGGTGCTGGTATTAATTATCATGTCCCCAGGACTCCTTCTCCCTTCGATGTTTCTGCTCTGTGCAACATCTGAACTATCGTGTTAGACTCCAATCCATGCGACAGGGTCCCTGAAACCGGGCCATCTCCTGAAGTATGTACACTCATAGTCACATCAGCATATGGTCAAGCCCAAAGGTGGGCAAGTGAGGAGACTTAGATTTGTCAGAGGCTGTGAGCAGAAAACCCGAAAAAATCCTCATCTCTTCTGTTATTCAAATTCTAGCTCCTGCTCAGGCAGAACACCCTACAAGATCTTGAAGGTGATTGGATTATGCAGAAAAATATATCAACAATGCATTCCTCTGGAAAGTGGGATTAAACCAATTTTCTGCCTTTTGCCTCCTTGTTTGCACTGAGAAGAACTTTTTGCTCTTTAAAGTGACTCTGAACATATTACTTCATGGATGTAGCAGATTATTGGATAAAATGGTCTAATCTATTCCCATCCTTGTATCTATATGCCTTTGACATGTGACTTTGCAGCCACACCTAGCCAAAGGTGGGGTCTCTTTCTCCACACCTTGAATCTGAGCTAGCCTGTCACTAGCTCTGACCAAAAGGATTCAGGAGCAGTGGCAATGTGACTGGCTTAAGCCCACATCTCAAGAAGCTTTGTGCACTTTTTTTTCTTGGATTGCAGACACCACCAGGGCAGACCTGTGGAAGGATGACAGATTGATGTAGAAAGACAAACTCTACGTTCGGCTATCCTGAACCATCCAGCCCCAGCTGGCCTGGCCACTAATCACAGGTGCATAAGTGGGCCAACCCAGCCAAAACTGAATAATCGCCTAGCTGAACCCAGCCCAAACTGCTGACTCACAGAATCATGAGCTGCATCTAATAGGGGACTCAAAGAGCTAGAAAATTTTAGTTTATGGTAAATAGTTACAAGCCTAGTAAGTAATGCATATGTTAAAGCTACTGTTCCGGAAACTGCTGATAAGGCTCATCCTGGCTCTCAGGAGAAACAACTGACCTCCTGGGGCACCACTAAAGACCACCACCTGGGGAACAAGTAGAGGCATCTGGGCCATTGTGCTCCAGGGAGAGACAGAAAACTAGAGCACCTGGGAAGAGCTAACTGCCCAGGATGAGAATGCTGCAGTTTTCTTTTTTCTAATTTTCCCTGAATTTCAAACCCCATCACTGCTCTTGTTCTCTTTTATGAAAAAAGGTTAGCTTGGGAAGAAAATGTAAGATGGTCCATTAGGGTATGAACCCATTGTCTTCTCAGATAGCCAGTCATCTGAATAAAGCCCCATAAAGATTCAATCCCTGTCTCTGCTTATTGAGTTCAGTATGTGACAGGAAGCACGAACGCTGTGTCTTTTCCAGTTTCACATCAGTGATTGTTGTTAGGAGCCACTATGTTTGGGGGCTTCCTTTTATGTAGCAAGGGCTGATACCATGTGCTCCCAAACCAAGTTGTGCAAGTGTCATCCGAGGTGGTTTACGAATCAGAAAAAGATGGCACAGGACTGATTGTTTTGTCTAAGACCCCATGGCCAGATAGTAACAGATTCAAAACTTGAACCCAAGTCTCCTCCTGTTGGCCTGTTTTCTCATTTGCATTTCCTCCAGAATGTAAGGTACTTGGGAAGCTTCTGGACAGCAGCCTCCAGAGATTCATCTTGAGGGAATTGCTGCACTTTTTTGATGATCTGCCCTACTTCACCAGCTGCCACCCCATCCCAACTCCTACCTCCCCTTAACCCTCAGTAGGCAGCAAAGCCACACACTAACTATCAATTCTATAATAACAAACCAGTCATTGTTATAGAATAGATCCAAGGGGGGGGGCGGGTACGATATACTATTACTGAAAAAAAAAAAACCTAACTACGTTTGCTATGCCCGCCACCAGAGGAAGAGTCTCTCAATGCCAGAGATTTGTGAAAAGGATAGAAAATATTTATTTAAAGCTATACAGACTTAGAGTAGTGACTTAATGTCTTCATTAAAATATCAAAGTCCTTTTGGATACCCAAAGATGCACACAGTCCTTCCTTCTCCCTCTGCCCTAATCTGGGGTACCATATCTCAGGAAAAGAAGTAGAAGTCCATGATTTAGGCTCCTAGCACCATCAACTGTGTCACCACCAGGATCTCCAGTTAATCCAAAGCCATGTGGCAACTTCTCATGGCCCACCAGCAACAGTCCTTTCACCCCTTTTCTTCCAAGCAAACACTCTCCTGCTTCCTAAGCCCCGTGGCAAAAGGGAGCACCCCAAAGCCTCATGGTTCTCACTCTTGCCAAAATTGTGGAGTCCCTACTCTGCCAAAGCCACGTGGCTCTCCTCCAGTGGCTGCTGAGTCTGGGTTTAATTCCTCACACCAATCTTCCTCTGCAGCCCCATTTTTGACTCCTCGTACAATCAGTTATACCTGCCAGCATTCCTGTATTCTTCCAGGTTTAGTGGGCTGCCATCGTAAATCTAGGCAGGTGTGTCCCCATGTCATGGAGCCAATCTTCTCCAAGCTCTTATGCAGGTGCTGTAACCAGGGGGAGCAGCCTCAGTTACATCTTGGGTGGAAGTCAATTCCCCCTGGCTCAAAGTATGGCCACAGCTACTTAACATATCTATGAAACCAGTTAAAGGTTATAGACATGGTAAATGACCATGCCAGAGGTCAGCTGCAAAGCTGTTGCTGTACAAAATAGCTCTGCATGTTCCTGCTCCATGTGTCCCTTCCCCCAACTCATACCTGTGGGCGAAAGGGAGAGGACATCCTATATATCTTTCTAATATTTCCTGGACACCTTGAGTTTTGGACCCCATTGCAAATCCCCATTTGGGGCCCCCCTCTTGGCTACACCCCATTACACCATCATTGCCAGCTCTTTCCATTTGCAGAGCATCCAGGCTTCTAAGCCAGCTGGCACCCATCCTTTGTGCAGGCAGCAAGGGCAACAGCCCCAAGAATGTAAAAATTCTGTTCAACCACACTGTGGGACTGGAACCAGAAAAGCCAGCGGTTATACTACTTGTCACATACTAAACCCAATAAGCAAAGTCAGGATCCAATCTTTGTGAGCACTTCATTCAGATTGCTGGCAATCTGAGAAGACTGCAAGTTCATACCCTAGTGGACCACCTTACATTTCCTTCCAAGCCAGTCTTTTTATAACAGGGAAAAAAGTGTGTTGAGGGGTTTTGAAATTCAGGGAAAATTAGATTTAAAAACTGCAGCATTCTCACCCTGAGCAATTAGCTGTCCCCTGGTGGTGTCTGTCTCTCCCTGGAACACAGTGGCTCAGTTGTCTCCAGCTGTGCCCCAGGAGGTCAGCTGTCTCCCTGAGGAGTGGTGGGCTATACCTGCAGTTCCTGAAACAATAGCTTTAACTTATGCATTACCTACTAGGCTTATTAACTACTTACCTTAAACTAAAATTTTCCAACTCTTGAGTTCCCTATCAGGATCAGTGGGTGAGCCTGTCCACTTGTCAGCATCAGCTACAGATCAAAGCAAACACAAGACAAAACAGACCCAAAAGGAAAGAGGAGAAAAAAGCCATTGCTTCAAGGGGTGGATGTAGGAATGATCATGACCAAACTGTTACAGAACAGACCAGGGCCAAAGGGGGGAAATTATTGGCCCACCCACACACACAGGGCCAAGGGGGGTACAATATACTATTACCGAAAGGACCCCCACTAGGTTTGATTGTCTGCCACCTTAGGAAAATCATCTCTTAATGCCAGAGATTTGTGAAAAGGAAAGGAAATGTTTAGTTAAAGCTATACAGACTTAAAGTAGTGACCTAAAGTCTTCATTAAAATACCAAAGTCCTTTTGGATACCCAAAGATGCCCACAGTGCTGCCTTCTCCCCCTGCCCTAATTTGGGGTATTGCAACTCGGGAAAGAAGTAGGCATCCATGATTCAGGTTGCCAGCACTATCAGCTGTGTTGTCATCCAGGCAGGATCTCTAATTAGTCTAAAGCCATGTGGCACCTTCTCATGGACTACCAGCAAGAGTTCTTTCACCCTTCTTCAAGGCAAAGTCTCTCCTGCTTCCCTGGCCAGGTGGCTAAAGGGAGCACCCCAAAGCTGCATGGTCCTCTTCTACCAAAGCTGCAGGGGCCCCACTCTGGCCAAAACCACATGGTTCTTCTTTCCACTAAAGCTGCAGTGGGTGGGGGGGTTCGCCACTCTGCCAAAGCCGAGTGGCGGTTCTCTGCTAAAGCTGCACGGTGATTCCCCACTCTGGCAAAGCCATGTAGTTCTCTTTTCCAATGGCTGCTATGTCTGGGTTTAAGTCCCCACACCAATCTTCCTCTGCAGCCCCATTTCCAACTCCTCCTGCAATCAGTTACACTGGCCAGCATTCCTGTATTATTCCAAGTTTACTGGGCTGTTATCATGAGTCTGGGCAGCTGTGGCCTCATGGCATGGAGCCAATCATCTCCAAGCTCTCACACAGGCACTGTAATCAGGGGGACCTGCCCCCCAGTTATGTCTTGGGATGGAAGTCCCTTCCATCCCCCTGACTCCAAGCATGGCCATAGTTATTTAACGTATCTATGCAACCAGTTAAAGGTTATAGATATGTTAAATGACCACACCAGAAGTTAGCTGCAAAACTGTTGCTATGCGAAACAGCTCTCAATGGCCCTGCTCTATGTGTCCCTTCCCCAAACTCACACCTGGGGGGGGGGGACATTCTAATATTTCCCGGACACCTTGAGTTCTGCACCCCATTCCAAATCCCTATTTGGGACCCCCCTCTTGGCTGTACCCTGTTTCAAAAATAGTACCCCTTTCCAAGGAGCCCAAACAAGAAAGGATGGCAAGGAAATGGAATGAGTAGGGACTGAAGCTGGGAGAAGGAAGCAATGGAAAACACAAAAGATGGAAGGAGAACAATTGAAAGAAGCAACTCCACCCTCTTGTAGCTTCAAAGGGGCCTTTCTCTGTCTTGGGTCCTTAAGGGAAAACAGGAGGGCAGGGGCCCTGGAAGAGACAGCAGCACACAGCACTCACTTGGTGCAGGCTGTGTGCACTGAACCTGCTGCCAGCTGGAGGCAGAACAGGTTGTGCTTGGAAAGCATACCTGACTAGAATTCTAATGGCATAAGCCAGGAACTCAGAGCTTTCTGCCCAGGGGATTGTCCCTAGGTGAAATAGAATGCTTGGCTGAAGCAAAACACTTTGATATCAAAAACTGTAGGAGGAGGACAAGAGCTAAATGGTTGCTTGATTTTCAACAAGTCAGTATCAGTGACAGTAATGGTGTGGGCAATAATGATAATAGTAATAATAATGGCTGCCATTTAGTGAGTGCTTACTAGGGACAGTCTTTATTTTATTGCCTCCTCACAACAGCTCAACAGGTAGGTGGGGAAGATACTGGCAGAACCCCCACTTCCACCCTTACTTACAACCAGTGCACTCTGCTCTGACATTATCTTCCAAACATGCATCTCTTTGCTTAAGGCTTCCTCCTGCTGCAGGTGGCTTTGTCCACTCACCAGCAGACAGGAAGTACCAGATGTTAGGTCGGAGTCACTCAAGAAACCAGACAGACGCAGCAAGCTAATGAGCAGGGTTTATTAGCGGGGAATAAGAGGAAAAATGCAGCCAACCTATGAAGGTTGGGGAGCCAACCAAGGGAGGTTAAAACTCACTCGGTTGTTCTTAGGGCAAGGTTTTTAAAACCCATGAAGGGTAACTGGTGGGCTAGGCCTGGTTGCTGGGTGCCTTTTCTGCTGACCATTGTTTTTGATACATCTTGTCAGACTCAAGTTAAAGCTGCATCCTGTTATGCCAGATAGGCCAACCCCAGACCCGAATATTAGCCAGGCATCTGTTTGTCCTGGGTAGGGTCAATGGGCAGTTTCCCAGGCAGGCATTTTCCCAGGCTACAGTTTCCCATGGTACAGTTTTCCTGCCTGGTGATTTTTCATTCCTCCTAGGCCTACCTAGATCTGTCACCAGGGAATTAGCAATCTCATTGCAGAACCACCTCAGCCAACAAGGGATGGAAGTTGGTGATCAGCACCCCAACTCCTCTGTCTTTAAGCTGGATGACATCCTGTGATCTTCACTGGCTCCCATTGGAATTACATTCTAGAATCCCAGTGTGGTCATTTGCATGATAATGCACCTGCTATGAGCTGCCCTCTCTTCCCTGTCCTACCTCCTCATCTCCTCCTCGTGTTTCCTAGGGTCACCTTCAAAATAAACTGCTTAAGCTAGAATCATTATCCTGAGGAATAAGGTTCCCTTCTGGAGGAATCCAAAATGAGAGAGTTATAGCTTCCTTTTATGGGTGATGAAACTGAGGCTTGAAAGGGTTTAAAGAACTCACCTTGGTCTGCCTGACTCAGAGAGTGCTCTTAATGAATATTCTCTAGTGCAGTTACTGAGTTTTGCTGAATCCTTTGTGAACCAAGTAAACTTCAGTTCAGGCAAGAAAAAGTCCAGAAGATGCACCAAATTGAGAGCTGCTTCTGGCATGAGGGTCTGGAGTCTCCTCAGTACACTGAACCTATGCTCTGCTAGTTAAGAAGACACACTTTGGCCTTGGGCAAGTCCCTTCATATCTCTGAGCCTCCTTGGGAGAAGGAGCCCTCATTAGCTGCCTGGTGAGATGACAATTCATAGGAGTGGCCAAAGAGAGAGGGAGAGCAGTGTGGGAAAGGCAGGGCCAGCCAGAGAAGTCCCTATCACTCTGCCACTTGGCTTGAGGTCTGGGGCAAGTCACTTTTCTTCCAGTACCTTCCTGATATTTTGGGTGAAGTTGGGGTGTAGTGTGTCTTGTGGATAAAATGAGAGCATGAAGGCGAGGCCCTTGATGGGGGCCCAGTTCAAGAATAGCTGTTGTCCTTTCTTTCTCATCTTCTAAGGGTTTGTGTTTGACTAGGTTGATCTGAGACCCCATAGATATTCAAATAGAGTTAGAATTTTGCAACCAATCTGATTGCAGAATAGTCCATGCAGATACCAGGTGACTGATTAGTATTTACCTGTGCCAGCCCACAGGGGCTTCAGAGGAAAACAAAGGGCCTCACAAACTCGCAAACGCAGATCAGAGAACCCTCAAAGTTTAAGGGAAGGTTTGCATCCCTGAGCAGTGGTCCTCAGGTGGACCACAGCTCCCTGCCTATCTCAGACCCTTCCTTCACTGGTGACCACTAAAGAGGATAACTTTCATCTGCCCTTCCAGATCCACCTGCCATCTTTCCCTTGCCTGATCCCTGTCCTTGGCTGCCTCCTGGCTTCCTGGGAGCACTGGTAGGATACTGGAGGGCAGAAATTTATTCCTATACTGAGTCACTGCCAGTTAGCTGCAACCCTACCCCAGGTTATACCCTGTCAGTCAGCCTTTTCCATCTGGCAGCTCTCCCTGACTTCAGATAATCACTTACTCTCTGGTCGTGGCAGCTTGGGGAGGTAAGAGTTCTGAACTGATAGCCTTGGGCACTGACTAACCTCTTGTGGTTTCCCTAAACTCTCCAAAAACCTTTTTAAATGGTGTCCTTTTATTAAACTCTACTCCCCTGCTTGAGTAGGTCATTGATTCCCTTCTGAGACCATGATATAGCCACCGAATTTGTAACATTGTGTAAAGTTTATTTTTGCCACAACAAAGCTCATATACTATGGCCATTGTGTACCAGTCTCAATGCCAAGCTGAGAGGCTCATACAGTGCTTCTGCTAAAGGCCATTTGGCTATGAATAACAGAAAACTGAACTCACAATGGCTTAAACACACCCTAACCCTAACTCAGAATCTAATGCTAACACTAATCCTAACTCTAACCTTAATCCTAAACATAACTAAAACCTAACCCTAACATTTTCTTATGTAACAGAAAGTATGGAGGCAACAGTTGCTGACATAAATTTTAATGTTTTCAGGGACAACCTCCATTATTCTCTTGGCCTTTTTTCTGGTGACACAGATGACTGCTTCATCTCCAGGCATCTCATCTATGAACATCAGGAATAAGTTAGCCAAAGGGAAAAGGTATATGTGTAGTAAAGAGATTTCCCAGAAACCCCCTTAGTGGACACTTACTTACAGGCTAGACTTGTATAGCTGACTAGCCTAGCTGCAAGAGAAGCAGAGATTAAATTCTATCCTCTACACAAAAAGGCAGCAAGGGAAAAAGAGGCTGGAAACTGCTTGAGAGTAACTATTCAGCAGGGTCTTTTGGGTGTCCAGAAAAAGAAGAACATAGGCACAACCTAAAGTGAGCAACACTACTCATGGTCCAGACAGCCTCTGTGATTTTGATTCCAGCATGGTGCCAGGAGGAGAAGGGAAGGGCTGTAAGAGGAGGTTGCCTGAGGCAATGGTAAACAAGCTAGCTCAGCAAAGAACAGATCTCCCTACCCCAGGCAGAGACAACACAGGTTGGTGAGTGTGATTGATGGAGGAAAAAACCCTCCTACTCCCTTCTGGAACATGGCGGCAAGGGGAGGTGCAAACCTGCCAATCTAGATTGGCTGGGAAATTGGACACTACCAGAGTTCATGGAATTATGATCTGGAAGATTTAAACAGAGGAAGGGCAGAGACTCGGCCTCTTTCTCTTCCTTGGAGATCTGCCTGGAAG
This sequence comes from Tonatia bakeri, assembly GCA_004024845.1. NCBI lineage: Eukaryota > Metazoa > Chordata > Mammalia > Chiroptera > Phyllostomidae > Tonatia > Tonatia bakeri. The sequence goes on along the minus strand of PVIA01008475.1, from coordinate 37,072 downwards.
ATTGTGTTGAAGCCACCTGCAGTTCCCAAACAGTGATATTTTTAAATGGGAAAAGAAACTCTGGGGACAATCTAGAATTGGACTGGCCTGGCAGAAGGTGGCAGGGTTATTCTTCTCTGAGTATCCTAATGGAGATGGGCTCTGAGGCAGAAGCCTGCCATTCTTCCAAAATTGTGTAGCTTTCCTTTTTCTCCAAATCTCTGCCTCCAGAATTTGCCTATGGGTGGCAAGAAGCAGGACCCCACTTGCTCTTTGGTAACAATTTTCCATTTCGTGTGTTTCCTGAAGCAAATGAGACTTCCTGATCAAGGCAGTAAATAATCCTATTCAGCTAGCAACACTGTCTTCTCAAAGATGCTGCCAAAATACTAGTATTTTGAAAGTATAATAGACCCACAAAAAAAGTTAAAGTAATCCATGTTTTCCTGGTGCTCAGAGCCAAATCCCAGACTCCCCCGATGCTGTATGGCACAGAGGCTTGGGGTGGAGGCCGAATCTTCTATATTACCAACTTTATCTCTGGCTGGTGTGACTCAGTTGGTTGGTGCATCATCTCATAGACTGAAAGATTGCTGGTTCAATTCCTGGCCAGGGCACATGCCTAGGTTGCAGGTTTGGTCCCTAGCTGAAGTGCATATAAAAGGTAACGGATCAATGTTTCTTCTTCATATTGATGTTTCTCTCCCCCTCTCCCTCTTCTGTTCCCCTCTCTCTAAAATAAATAAGCATGTCTTCAGGTGAGAATTGAGAAAAAAGGGTTACCAACTCTAGAAACTGAGAAGAGGATTCCAATCAGGACCCCACTCTATGAGCTCCTATCCTACCCCAACCACATTCTCATGTCTTCTCAACCACCAGATGCATTTTGCATTATAAGCAAAATCATTCTTCTTCCCCAATCCCCCCCGCCACTCTGCTTTCCCCTCCAATTTTGTTCAAATAGCTGAGTATGAGACCACTTGGCTGTCCCACTAACGTAAAATGACTCCAGACTAGTTATTTTCTTCTTTGTGCTCATCTGTCTCTTCTCATTTTTTGACAATGAACATGTATGGTATGTAATCATTTTTTAGTTGTTTTTTTAGCAACACCAGTTTTTTTTAACATCAGAAGGAAAATGAAAATACTGCACAAGTAATTTTACCTTTGCCTCCATTTTGTCCCTAAGAAGGACTGAAAAAATATATACCAAATATATAAATGAAAAAATATATACCCAATATATAAATGATTGGCGGGCATAAGCAGCCACCAATCATTTGTTGAGTCAGATTCAAGAAGCATTTTAATGAGTGGTTCAATTTGTTGAACCCTTCTGAGTTTCCTGCCTAATCTAGGGAGAGAAAGATTAATTTTGCACTATGTTTGAGGTTTATCAAACATTTCAAATTTTCCTTAAACAGCTTTAAAGACAACCAAGCAATGAAGTGACCCTGCAGAGCATTTTCCCACTAATTTTGGAGCTTATGTGTATTTTACTGAAAATATAATCCATATGTTTGCTTCATTTATACATATTTGCCCACATGGTGCTAAGAGCTGCCTTATTGATGTTCAAAGGCCCTCAGAGACCTTTTGAAGAAATTTTCCCTCAGAAAGAGGAAGTTGCCTTTGCTGGAGCCTGCCTGCCAGTGTTGGAGAGTGAGTTATATGACAGAACCACAGGTCTGGAGAAGCAATGGAAGGCCAGGGATTGTCCTTCCCCAGCAAGAAGGCTTGCAGCTATTTCTTATGTCCAGTATTTATTAAGTACCTACTATTCACAGGTTTCAGTGTAGGGAGTGGGGAGAAGGGAAGCTACAAAAAATGGCTCATTTATGATCTCCTGTAGGAGCAACTACTCATCCTAATGTCAGCAATGTTTTTTCCCAAAAAGCCAAACAGTAAATATTTTGGTTTTGCAAGCCAGAAGGCTGATGTGGTAATTCTGCCTCTCTGCTACTGTAGTGTGACCTCAGGCTCACTTCTCTTCCCCAACCCATGTAGCACCTGAAATGCACCAAGTCATCCTCTATTTCCAGTGTGAAATATGCAGCCTGGATTTCTGGTCAACTTAACTTTGCTGTACAGGTTCACTAGCATGGAAGTAAGGGGCAGGATTGATCTGTTTGCGTTGTTAAACAGGTTCCCAGCTGGGCTCATTAAAGCCTTTGACGTGCTAATGGACTTCTAGAAGTCTCTGGAAGGGGATGTAGCAGGAAGCAGTTTCCCAACTGATTGTTCTAGAAGGTCAGTGTTTGTGCAAAGCATCCCTCAGTATGTGACTCTGGGAATGACCCTGGAAGAAATCTGTTTCTAAGGCCAGTCTCCCGTTAGGACAGATCTCACTCCTGGTACACATATGACTCTCCTATGACACCAGGAACACAGCGAGTGGGAGAAGGTGGGTAAAACAAAAGTCTACTGTGAGTCTGACATGTGTCTTGCACCCAGGAGAGAGGTTTCACAGGGACTAGTCCCTGAAGTAGCACAAATTAGATAACTGCCACTTTCGACGTCCAGATCTAAGGGATGTAATTTGACACCCAGACTGGAACCTTTCTGGGGGAATTCTTGTAATGACATTAGGACATCTTGTGGCCACTTATAGGAACCTACACTATTCTCTTTGGGTTTTAGTCCTGAAGGAGAAAAGTCCCATTTCAAGGCTATCACCCACAGGAAGCCCAGGAGGACATCTTTTCTGTAGCTGCTCTTCATTTACCAACTGGGTAAATTTCTACCATTTAGTATCTTGCTAGTCAAAATGTGGCCCTTGGACCAGCAGAACTAGCAGCAATGCATAGTCTCCAACTAGAAAGTAACAGAGTCAGAGCCCAGGAGATTGGTATACATGGTAAAGTTTCAGGAACATCACTCTAGCAAACCTCTCTTTGTGAGTAAATACCAAGTTATATTTCTTTCTTTTTTTTTTTTTTCAGTAATGGGAGGAAAAAACAAAGCACCAGAGGCTAACAAACAGAATGTTAAGCTAGACATTCCTCTGTGTAGTTCTCACTACATGATTGTTTGCCATGATTTCTAAGGGCCCTTAGATAAGGTCTATATTTGTACTTGGTTGTTTTCCTAGTATATTCTGGACATTTTTGCCAGACCCCACACTACATGTTTTACAGACACCAGTTCACTTAATTTCCTCAAATTTGAAGTGTAAAGAATTATTTGTCCCATTTATAGATGGGGAGACTAAGGCTTAGAGAGGAGACCAACATCGGTAAATCATGTAGACATTGATCAGCCCCTGAAGCTCACCAATGTTAAGATGAAGGAAGAACAATGCCATAAACAAGAATAAAATACACAAGAGGGGGAACAAGCAAATGGGACATGTCAGCACATTTAGGAAGTTGGAAAATGGACAGATAAGCAGCAATGGATTTGGTCTTGGCTTGTTTTTCTCTGCTAAGTACCTGCAGGAGGACAGTCAATAAAAAGCACAGGTGGCACATGGCAGAATCTTGACAGGTTCAGAAATTAGAGATGCAAGGTACCTCTGGAAAAAGGCATGTTGGAGTGGCACTGAGACAGGACAATGGGTAGAAGGTCAGTGCAAACTTAGACCCTCAGCTCTCTTTTTCAGACCTCACACTGCCAAACAAGTACTTAGCTCTGCAGTTCCGGATGGATATCAGTACTCAGAAGAGGCCAGGGCGAGGATGCTGACTTGGGGAGTGCCAGACCCCACTAAGAATGGGAATGAGTAATATACCAAAAACAGGAAGTCAGAGATGTGGGTAGCTACACTTTCCCTATTTGCACAACCAAAAGAAGGACAGCAACAAATTTAAATAAAAAATAACCAGAACTGCCAGAAAACTGAACTGTGTGGAAGTCCCACAACCCAAGAGTTAAAGAAGAAATATTCATCTAGACTGGTAGGAGGGGTGGAGATAGGCAGCCAGGGAAGAGAGGACTGGCAACAAGGCAGTGGCTGGTGGAATGAGTGGTCTCACATTTGCGTACAGATAAACTGTGAGGAACAAGTGGGCAGTGAGCCAGACCACACAACACAGGGATTCAGCACAGGGAAATAAAGCCTCAAAACCTCTGGCTCTAAAAATCTGTGCGGGTTGCAGCAGCAGGAGAAACTCCAGACCTCACATGAGAGTTAGTCGGAGAGACCCACAGGGTCCTAACACATACACAAACCAACACACCCAGGAATCAGCACCAGAAGGGCCCAATTTGCTTGTGGGTAGTGGGGGAAGTGACTGAAAGTCAGTGGAGAGCTAAGCAAACTGCGTTGTTCCTTCTCTGACCCCTGCCCGACATACACCACTACAACACAGCAACATGGGTTGCCCTGTGCTGGAGAATACCTAAGGCTCTGATGCTTACAAAGTAACAGGCAGACCAAGACAAGGAAATATGGCCCAAATGAAAGAACAGATCACAGCTCCAATAATAGAACTAAGCAATGAAGAGATAGCCAACCTATCAGATGCAGAATTCAAAACTTCACTGGTAATCAGGATGCTCACAGTAATGGTTGACTATGGTTGCAAAAAAGGAAAAAGTGAAGGCTATACAAAGTGAAATAAAGAAAAACATACAGGGAACCAACAGTGATGGGAAGGAAACTGGAACTCAAATCAACAATTTGGAGCAAAAGGAAGAAATAAAATTCAACCAGAACACAATGAAGAAACAAGAATTCAAAAAACTGAGGAGAGGCTTAGGAACCTGCAGGACAACTTTCAACATTCCAACATCCAAATCAAAGGGGTGCCAGAAGGACACTAGGAAATCAAGAAATTGAAAATTCATTTGAAAAAATAATGAAGGAGAACTTCCACAATCTGGCAAAGGAAATAGACTTTCAGGAAGTCCAGGAAGCTCAGAGAGTCCCAAAGAAGCTGAACCCACACACCAAGGCACATCATAATTACATTACCCAGAGTTAAAGATAAGGAGAGAATCTTAAAAGCAGCAAGAGAAAATCAAACAGTTATCTACAAAGGAATTCCCATTAGACTATCAGCTGATTTCTCAAAAGAAGCCTTAAATGCAAGAAGGGGCTGGAAACAAGTATTCAAAAGCACTAACGGCAAGGACCTACATCCCAGATTGCTCTATCCAGCAAAGCTTTCATTTAGAATGTAAGGGCAGATAAAGTACTTCCCAGAAAAGTTCAAGTTAAAGGAGTTCATCATCCCCAAGCCCTTATTATATGAAATGTTAAAGGGACTTATCTAAGAAAAAGAAGGTAAAAAAAATATGAACAGTAAAATGACAACAAACAGCTATCCACAACTGAACTTAAAAAAAAAAAAAAGAAAAGAAAAGAAACTAAGCAAACAACTAGAATAGGAACAGAATCACAGAAATGGAGGTCACAAGGAGGGTTATCAGGGGGGAAGGGGAAGGAGGAGATTGGGGGGAAAGGTACAGGAAATAAGAAGTATAATTGGTAGGCACAAAATAGCCAGGAGGAGGTTAAGAATAATATAGGAAATGGAGAAGCCAAAGAATTTATATGTATGACCCATAGACATAAACTAAAGGGGGAAGGGGGTGCTGGGTAGAGTGGGGATGCAGGGGGTAAAAGGGAGAGAAAAATGGGACAATGGTAAAAGCATAATCAATAAAATATTCTTTAAGAAATAAAGAGAAAAAAGAAAACAAAAGAAAAGCAATGTCATAAAATTAAAGGCCTGAACAGAGAGTGGTTTAAAGCCAAAGATGAAATATATGTATAAGAATTTGACATAAACTGCTTTCTCAGAAAAGTAGATAGAGTTCATCCTGATACCAGCTTTTATTGCTGAGAGTGGCTGCCTGGAGGGTTACATTGAGAATAACTTGGAGGATGCATGTGGCATTAGCTGGTACAGGACAATATGTCTGTCATAGGACTGGTAAGGGAAGGAAGTGGTGGCCTTGGAGTAAGATAATTTAACATCCAAACTGGGACACTTTGGGGAGTAAAAGAAGGCACTATTAATAAGTATGCTGGCACAAAAGACATAAATGGAGCCTGCCAATAAAACCAAGACACATGGTCAGCCTGTTTCTATGCCATAGTTATCATCACTGTCACATCCTGATATGTAACTCAGAGGTAAGCAAAGTAGGGAACTGTTGAGACCTACAAGTCCCTGAGATCCAGAAAGTCAATTTTCCTTTTAAGTACTTTGTTTCAGTGTGTGGGTAGATATGAAGAATTGTTCTAAAGAATGCATTAAAAATTAATTAAAAAGAGTTTTCTCTAATATTTAATGTTACCAGACATGTATACTCTGAGTGATGTATTCCCAGTCAGCATGTCATCCTGAATAATGAAAATCAAAGAGGTGTGTGATTAAGCATCTTGACAAGGCTTTCTGGAGTTTTAGGCATGACACAGAACCCAGGCTCTATCATCCAAGGAAAAATCTTACATTGAACAGCAGGGTGCAGTCCAGTGGACACTCACAATGCTGACATTTATCCCTGGGGTAGATCACAATCCAAATGCATGGGGGCCTCAGAGGGAGATGGAAATGGAGATGGATCTGGCTTTGCTGAGCCATCAGCCCCTGAGATGTCCATCCATGCCTCCTTCCTCTTAGGAGGTCTACCTTAGGAGGTCACCTCTTCCTCTTAGGAGGCAGTGGTAAGTTATGGGACCCTTCCAGGCAACTCCTAGAACTGAGAGATTTTGAATTTCCTTACCTATGAGATATTCACCCCATCATTTTGTAATATTTCAGAAATCGAAACATGACTTTCATAGATGCTATTAATCCATGAATGGATGCTATTAATAAGAGCATCAAATGGACAATAAATGAAAGAGAGCTTGAGTGTAGCAGCTGGCAGATAGTAAGTGCTCAACATATGCTGGCTATTATTTCCTTTTACGGTGTACATGCTGTTATTAAATTGCTGGTATATCTGAAAATTGACATCTTCAATGTGTTCACAGTATAGTCAGCTTCACAAAGAGCTCAAAAACAATTATTTCTGAGCTCACTCTACACAATAGCCAGAGTATTGATTATTTATTGGGTAGGGGAGATTCATATTTATAGCAAAACTTTATCTGGTGTATTTCTACTCAGCTAAATGTAGAAAACATGAGAGATTCTCTATGAACAACCTCCTTCCTTTCATTGATGTGCTAAACCCAGGACCTAGGCTCCTTTTCTTTCAGCATTAGGATGGTGAAAAGGGGGCAAAAAAGAGAAAGTGTCATTTTCATCAGGCTCTTGTACACAAAACAAGGTAGGCAGTCACCAGCCATCATGGCCTATGAGGAATGTTGCTGCAGGTCTAATGGTTCTAAGAGAAAATGAAAAATACAAGTGTTGGATCCATACAGACCCAAGGCTTCCATGCAGTTTCCTATCAGTTCCCTGTTCTGCCCTGTGCAGCTGTGGGGGAGATTTATTGAAATAATGCATGTCAGGAAAATCAGGCCTCCCAGTAACCCCCAGAAGAGATAAACTGCTATTATTGAAACTCAGAAGTCACTCAGGTTGGTATTAGACAGGGTTGTTAGAGACAAATAACAGAATCCACTTGGACTTGCTGAAGGAGAAAAGAATTTATTTGAGGAGACCAAATGCTTTGCAGAGTTCCTGGAATGGTTATGGAAGGCCACTCTAGAGCTCCACAGCCAGGAACGATGTCCACACACCGTGGGGTCTCTCCAAGAATGTACTGCTCTCTTTTCAATGCCAAAAGCTCCTGCACCAGAGCCAGTGCCAGAAACCCCACTGCTGCCACCCCTGAGGACAGAATTCCTAGGCCACCATGCTCACTAGAAGACATGGGGCCCTTTGTTTAGCTACTCCCTCAGCTCAATTCTGAGTATTAGGGTCCCGTGGATGCATGGAATTTACAGAATATTGCACATTAGGTTCCAGAATGCAAGGGAATCTAGCAAAGCATGTTTTCTTCTATTTTGATAAAGCAGGACTGAAAATTAGGAAAATTACCCAATGTGTAAGGGAAAGTATTCCTGGGTGATGGGCAGCCACACATGACCAATGTCTGTTGTTTGGGATTTGATTAAACTTACCTTGTGTCTCAGCCTGTGTGTGTCTTAGCTCCTCCTCAGAATCTCAGGAGATTGCCCACCTTGCCTCTTCACCCCTGAGTCTATTGTGCTAGCTCAGCTTACACCATATGTGGACCTTGACCACGTGACAAATTTCATAAGAAATCCTGTCACATGCATGAATTTCTCTGTTTATTAATTTGGGGAAAGACTTAGGGAGTCCCTTGGGGGGATCATGGAACCCATACCCAACTTATCATCACCTCTCCCTCACCTCTGCTGGCTGCCAAGAGACCAGGCCCCTAACCCATGATCCCCACCTCAAATAGCCCTCTGCAGTACCAGCATACTCTTCCCTATTATTTTCTGGGAGCAGTCCCTCAGATTGGCTGCCTTCTGCAGGCCTGTGCTCAAGAATTCAACTAATATTATTTCCTCTATCTTGTAAGTTGCATGTCATTTCCTTTCTCTGAGATGCCAGATCTGTCTTTGAGAGCTTTTATTGTCTTCAGAGGTTTCCAAGTGTCCAAGAGCTACCTACTGGATCATTTAGCTTGAAGATGCTGAATTTGATCAGGGAAAGAAAGCAGCTGCCACTTTAGTGTCATCCCAAGCCTTACTGTCTTACTATCTTACTTACTGTCTTATTCCCGGGTCTTCCCCAAAGCAGACCTGAGATGGGGCTTTGGATATAAGCAGTCTGTTTTTAGGAGCTGATCCCAGGAAGCTGATATGCAGGAGAGTAAAGACAGGATTAGAATGAGGAGACCCATAAAGGGTATGTTAAAAATTGGGTTGGACTTCTGGTCAAGATTATAACATAGGTAAACACAGCTCATCTCCTCACACCACCACATTAAAGTTATAACTAAACTGTAGAAAAACCACCATTCAGAACCAACAGAAATTGAGCTGAATGGAAATCCTACAACTATGGAATTAAAGAAGAAACCAACTATGAAATCAAAGAAGAAACCACATTGAGACTGGTAGGAGGGGCAGAGATGCAGAATGGGCTGGTCCCCCACACACTTGTAGCAGATAAAAATCACCAGGGATATCTTAGGAGCAAGGGGTCTCAGCCCCACACTAGGTTCCCCAGTCCAAGGCTCCAGTAGCAGGAAGATAAGTCCCCATTACTTCTGGCTATAAGAACCAGAAGGATTAAGGCTGTGGAAGACAAAATCTGCTAGAGTCTCAGGCAGTTTCTATTAAACGGTCTATGCACAGACTTACTTGGACTTACTCTCCTGAGTTCCAGAGCAGGGACAGCAGACTGAAAGTTATCTGAGACATACAGGGAAGAACTGAATTGTCCAGTATCAGGGCAAGAGCTGAGAGACAGCTTTCTTCCAGACAGAAGTGCTGGCACAGGCCATTGTTTCTTTTCTGAGCCCTCCCACAGCAGAGCTACAGAGCTGGCAGGTGGGCACCATATCTGAGACTCCATCAACCTTGCTTACACTGTTTACCCCACCCTTGTGATTCCCTGAGGCTCTATGCTACCCAAATTTCAGACCCACCCAAGTTATTTCCAGTGGCTTTTCCATTTGAATGGCTTATCATGACCCATGCTTAAGATTTTCCTAAGTACTTTCAAACAAGCAGAATCTGGCTTCAGTGAGCCCCATAGCTCTTGCTAAGTTGCCCCAGGCCCAGCACTAGCAGCAACCAACATTGTTTCACAGCTTAGACTTTCCTGGGCACCCCCAAGCCCAGCAAAAGTAGACCCATTTGCTGATTGCTTTGTAGATTATGCTATGTGAACCCAGACAGAATGCAGGCAGTGGCTGACCTTGGACGTGCTGAAAGCAATCAAAGCTCAACTACAATAGGAGGATGTACACAGCCCACACAGTGGGCATACCTTGAGTACCCAGCTTGGGTAATAGGGAAGGCTGTGTTACTGGACTCTAAAAAACACTATATTAGGCCACTCTATAAAGTCTGGGAGATGTAGCAGCTCGACCTAATACATAGAAACAGACACAGGGAGGCTTCCAAAATGAGAAGACAAAGAAGCATGGCCCAAATGAAAGAACAGAACAAAACTCCAGAAAAAGAACTAAACAAAATGGAAATAAGCAATCTACTAGATGCAGAGTTCAAAACACTGGTGATAAGGATGCTCAAGGATCTTAGTGAGCATCTCAACAGCATAAAAAACATCCAGTCAGAAATAGAAGGATACATTAATGAAATAAAGAACAATTTATAGGGAATAAACAGTAGACTGGATGAAGCTGGGAATCAAATCAGCAATTTGGAACACAAGGAAGCAAAAAACAACCAATCAGAGCAGCAAGATGAAAAAAAGAATAAAAAAAATGAGGATAGTGTAAGGAGCCTCTGGGACAACTTCAAGTGTACCAACATTAGCATATAGGGGTGCCAGAAGGAGAAGAGAAAAAGCAAGAAATTGAAAATTTATTTGAAAAAATAATGACAGAAAACTTCCTTGATTTGGTGAAGGAAACAGATACACAAATACAGGAAGTGCAGAGTCCAAAACAAGATGAACCCAAAGAGGCCCACACCAAGATACATCATAATTAAAATGCAAAAGTTTAAAGACAAAAAGAATCCTAAAAGCAACAAAAGAAAAGCAGGGGTTTTTTTATCTGCAAGGGAGTTCCCATAAGACTGTCAGTTGATTTTTTAAAAGAAACTTTGCAGGCTACAAGGAATTGACAAAAAATATTCAAATTGATGAAAAGCAAGGACCTACAACTAAGATTACCCAGCAAAGCTATCATTTCAAATTGAAGGACAGATAAAGAGCTTCTCAGACAAGAAAAAGCTAAAAGAGTTCATCACCACCAAACCAGTATTATATGAAATGTTAAAGGGTCTTCCTTAAGAATAAGATAAAAACTATAAACAATAAAGTGGCAATAAACACTTGTCTGTCAACAATTGATTCTAAAAAAAAAAAAAAAAAAATGAACAGACAAGCAAAACATAAACAGAATCACAGATACAGAGAACATTTTGTTGGTTGCCTGATGGGAGAGAGGTCAGTGGGATGGGTGAAAGAAGTGAAGGGATTAAGAAACACAAATTGGTAGTTACAGAATAGTCATGGGGCAGTAAAGTATAGCATAGGTAAATAGAGTAGCCAAAGAACATCAGTGCATGACCCATAGACATGGACAACAGTGTGGGGATTGCCTGAGAGAGTAGGGGGTAAAGGAGGGCAAAGGGGGAAAAACTGGGACAACTGTAATAGCATAGGCAATAAAATATAATTTAAAAAAATAATAAATATTGGATAACCACTCTGGGCACCTGGGGCTCAGGCCCACTGGATGCCTCTGAGACACTGCTGGGTATACTCGGAATCATCTCACCACCTGTGAAAGCTGGGCATTCATCCATAAACTCCCAGATTCACTGACAACAAACTGTTAATTCTTGGCCACCTGATGCCTGCTCAGTGCAGCTGGGCTTGCTGTACATTTGGAGAAGGCTGCAAAGAGACATGCACTGAGATAAGAGCCAGGCTGTGTATACCACACTATAGAGGGTTTCAGGGTAGAAATGGACCAAAGTTTCACCACTCTAAAGTTGCCTTTGTAGATATTGATTTTAAGCTGTTTGTGAAGAAACAAAACTCAGAAAGAACCTTTGACCATTCCCCCTTTCCTGTCCAAGAGATTCAGACAGAGAAACCAGCTTTAGAAAGGGAGCCTTTGGTTAATCAACTTAAGGCTCTTCACCCTAGCCCTGGCCCTTGTGGTTCAGTTGGCTGAGTGTCATTCTGCAAACTGAAAGGTCGCAAGTTTGATTCCCAGTCAAGGCACATGCCTGTATTGTGGGCTGGGTCTCCAGTAGGGGCACATACAAAAGACAGCCAATTGATGTTTCTCTCTTACATCAAAGCTTCTCTCCCTTTCTTTCTCCCTCCTGTCCTCTCTCTCTAAAATCAGTAAGCATGTCCTCAGGTGTGGATTAAAAAAAAAAAATCTTTACTCTAGCTTTAGTGAGGTGGACTCTAGGGCTGTTGGCTAGATATCGAGTCCCATTGTCTCTGAGTCACCTAACAAGAATTTTCCTGCCCTATGTGTTCTGCTCTTCCTCAACTACCTGTAAGTCACCCATTCTACTTCTTGAATCTAATATCCCATCTCCCCTTTCTCCTTTACCCAAATGTCCTATATATTCAATGTTGTCTCACTGTCTTTGGAATTTTCATACCTATGTGAATTTCCCATGCACATGTGTTAAACTGATTTTTTCCTGTTAGTCTGTCTCTGTTAATTTGACTGTTAGCTCAGCCAGAAGAACTCAGAAGGTGGGAGGAAAAGTGTTACTATTTTTTGAGCTCCTACAGTAGTCAAAATGAGGCACTGCATTAGTTTCTGTCACCACTCTAACAAAGTACCAAAACCCAGGTGACTTAAAATAATAAAAATGTATTTGTTCATAGTTCTGGAAGCTCAAAGTCCAACATTAAGGTGTGGAAGGAACCAACTGCCCTTGAAGGTTCCAGGGAGGACCCCATCCTTGCCTCTTTAGCTTCTGGCAGCTTCCAGCAGCCTTGACATCCTAAGCTCACAGAAGCACACCTCTGCATATCTTCAAGTGACCATTGTTGCTATGTGCTCACTCTGTGCATGTTTGCCCCTCTGTTCAAGTGTCCCCCTTTAATAAGCACAAATTGGATTTCTCCTTATTTGATTAAGGGCCCATCTACTCCATATGACTTCAACTACTTGCATCTACAATAAACCAATTTCCAAATAAGATAATATCCCAAGGTTCTGGAGTAGTACTTCAACATATGTTTTGGGGGATACAGTTCAGCTCATAATAGGCACCTTATATATATGATGTCTTCTAATGTCAACAGCAGCCTGCAAGGTGGATGAGCCATGCCAGTGTCACAGAAAAGGAAATTGAGGCTGAAGGGGTTGGTGGAAGGACCACCCAACATTTCCTGGCTAGAAGCTGCAGAGCTGGGAGCTGAACACAGGTCTACATGAGGCTCAATTCCCTTCTGTGCTTTCTTCTGAACACAGTGTCTATTGTCACCTGCACTGACTAGAAGAAACAATGGACAAAGATGTGGGCATTCCAGTCAGATGACCCAAATTCAAATCCCATCTCCATTTTTGTGAGCCAGCACCTACAGCACATTCTGTGAGGATTTGTTAGGGTAATACGTGAAAATACTTAGTGGAGCTCCAGGAATAAAGGGAATGCACAGTGAACATTAGCCACTGTTATCATTATAGTAACACTCAATACTCATGAACAGTAAGCATAACACTTGACCCTCTGTACAAAGCTCAAATTTCCATGCCACCATCCAGGATCATTTTTGTCTTTTATTCTTAGTCACAGCTGCCCATGATGGGCTGGAAGCTTGGGTGGTGCCTGCCCTTCTCCCTGCCCCTGGCACACCTCCACCCCCCCAGGTGGCTAATGCTCCTGTTACTTGAGACAGTGAGAGCAGTAATAAAAACAGCAGCTCTGAATCTCCTGCCTGCCGCTAGAGGCTTTATCTCAACCCCTCCTACCTGGGCTGTGGGTGTTGGGGGGCCTGAGGGGAGGTGGACAGATTAAAAGCAGCATTTCCCAACATGCCCTCCCACCTCATGCAAAGTGGGGCCTCTGCCAGCAGACCTCCTCAAAGCCCCACTAGGCCTCTGGAGGAATGTGCAGCCTCTCTGGCATGGCAGACATTCAAGAGAGCCCACAAAGGCACTATTGTGAAATCCATTTGGGACCACCAGGATGGGACGAAGAGTTTCTTTTGCAATTGGGATCCCACATTTCAAGAAGAGGAGCTGAGTAACAGAATATATGCCTGTGAACACACATGGCTCATAATTAATTCATTTTACCTTCTCCTATTTAAAAAATATTGCAAAGTATGGCAGGGGGTGGGGAGAGGGTATTGAGGGTGGAACCACTGATCTGAACAGGTACTTCTTTCTCTGCCTGGGGCTCTACCTGGTTGAGAACCAACATGTCAAAAGTGGAAGTTGAAGTCTAGGTAACTATTGTGCAGGCAACAGCCAGCTTGGCATTCCTGAGCCTAGCTTTCCCAGACTGGCCTCTGTGTGGTCTTTTCCTTCTAGAACAGGATTGATTTTTAACAGCAAAAAACTAGAGATAGAGCTGAAGAAAACAGCTTAACTACTGAGACTCCACATACTCCTCAAGTTGCTCCTGTATTCAACACCAAACAGGCCCTATGCTAGACCCAGGATATGGGGGGAAGGCCCACTCTCTCCTTCCAGCAGCTTACAGCACAGAACTCATCTATGGGAAAATAGAAATGGAAAACCTCACCTCTCTCAGTAGCCAGGGAAGCTTTCTGGAAAACATGACATCCAAGAGGAAATATGAAAAATAAATAAGAGTTTGCAGGGAGAACAAAAGTATAGAATAATGTGGCTTTTTCTGGAATATTCTGGAAAGTGTGGCTGTGTGTCATGGTAGGAGGATTAAAATTAAACAAAAAAAATGAGGTTTAAAAAAATTAACTACAGCTATGTAGAAGGCCCTGTGCTTGTTACTAGTGATTTAAAAGCAGTGCAGATGCGGTCTTCTCCTCGAGGAGTCTAGGAGTCAAGGGTTATGGCACAGTCATAAGCACCAGGCAGCCTATGATCATGCTCCATCCTATTACTCCTCTAGACACTCTGCCTCCTGAGTAGGAGGGGATGGAAACTCAGGATATATTTACCTTTCAAAGTCACCCAGGTCCCTGTGTCAAATGAGCAGAACTTGGCATGTGAGGATTATGAGACAATTCAAATAAATGCATGGGATAGGAGATGAACAAAGAAAGGGATAGAAACAGAGACAAACATTGAGACAGAGGGAGAGACAGAGAGAAGCAAAGATAGAAAGAGAAAGAGACAGAAAGGCAGAAAAAGCCAGACAAATGGGGAGAGAGAAAGAAGGAGGGAGGGGGACGCAGAGAGGGTTCAGAGAGAGGCAGAGAAAAATAGACATAGACAGACAGGTTAGAGACCAAAAGAGAGAAAAATGGAAGCAGGGCATGGGCTCATTCACAGAAACAGACAGAAAGAGAAAGAAATAGAGACAAAAGACACTTCCAGACTAAGAGTGACAGAGACTGGAAGGGTGATGCTTATAGCTAAGTTCTTTCCTAAGAAAACTGGCTCCTGGCCACTGAGGTCTGGCCTGGCCAGTGCTCCAACTATTCCTAAGGCCTGGTTGAATCATGCAGGGCCAAGCCACTGGGAAAGGACAGGCCCCAGGCACAAGACCTGAGAATCCCAGCCCAGTATAGTGGAGGATGGCTGCTGGGAGGGCTGGAGAAGAACTGGGCTACAATGACTTGTCACCTCTCATCCAAGGTTCCCACCAAATTCCTACCTACCCCACCAAGCCCCATGTATCACACCCTGGCCCTCACCTCAGGGATAGGTTGGTGTGACTAAGGAGTTCAGGTCACAGAGCATCCCCCAGGGCTGCCACCTGGAACTGGCAGCCTGCTAGATCCAGCAAGGAAACAAGCCTAGAAGTGTGGCTGAAGAAGTGGGCTTCAAAACTTCTGTGCTTAGAGCCCTGTGGAATATCTGAGGTCCTCAGCTCAATAGCTACAGTGGATGGTGGGCTGAGTATGTGCCAGGCTATGCTCTAAAGGCCATAAAGGTCAAGATTATTAAACATTCTCTTGGTACCTGGCACTGAATATTCACAGTAAGACAGGCACTAATAGCAGCCTATTTTATAGATGTGGAAAATGAGGACTCAGAGAGGTTAGGGACCTGTCCAAGGTCACACAGCCAGCATATGTAACTAGAAGGTTCACTGCTACTGTGTGAGGCATTTTTCATTCCTTATCATAGAAAAATTTGAAGTGGGCATTAGGACCTCCATTTATATATTAAGAAGATGAGGTTCAAAGCAATGCAGCATCAAGCCTGGGTCACAGAGCCAGTGACGAGAAGATCTGGGAGGAAAACCCTGGCATACTCCACTCTGAAAGGTCAGAGTCCCTTCCCAGCACACCTCTGACCCCAGGCTTCAGCATGCAGGGCCCAGCAGAAAAACAGCTTGGATGTTAGAGACAAACCACACTGTGCCCTCGGGGTACCCTCTGTTCAGGGGGCCTGTCATCTCAGACAGGGAACCCAAGGACTCTGCGGATATGATCCAGGAGATTAACAGACTTGGGTTGAAAAAATTATTTTCAGTAGCCTCTAACCAAAATTCAGCATATGTTCCTTTTTAAATGTAAGCCAGAACTCAGTAGGACAAGAGGCACCTGTTACTTTGTCACACGTAAAAATTACAGATACTCCTATGTCACACAACAGCTATTGCAGATACCTCAAAATACTGTGCATGCTCATCACCATTTCAGACTTCTTTCTGCAAGATTGTGTTATTTAACATGTTAATAAAGAAGCATGTATATTCCAAATCATAATCTTTTCCTTTTTAAATATCTTGACAATTGTATTTCAAAGCAATTTTTTTCTTTAGTCCTATTGTATAATATAAAAACATTTTTCTGAAATGGGTCTGAGGCTTTACCAGGTGCCAAGTGGTCCATAAAACACAAAGGTTTAGAATTTCTGGTCTATTCCCTTCTCACTCAGGTGCAGAGATTGTCATGTTCCCTAACTGCCCCCTGATTTCCCAGGGTCAAGGCTGTGAGTCCAAGCCCATTGACTCCCTAGCTCAAATGTGAACCTTTTCTGAATGTGTGAGAAGTGCAAGTGGACACCAGCTGGCACAAATTTCTCTACCTTCCCTTGTAAAGTTGAGCCAGAGCTCATACTCATGTTGGAAGGCTCTGCAGCCAGCCACCTGAAAGCTTCAAAACAGAGCCTTCTTACAGCTGAAGGCAGGAGAGTAGGTGACACTGGTTCTCTGCCTTGGCTGCTCATAGGAATTGAAGAGTCCTGATGCTTGATTTGTAGTGACTGACACTTGGGCACCAAGAATTTTTAAAACTCCTCTGGTGATCCTAATGTGCAGCCAGGCTGAGAATCTCTGGTATACTGAGGAGAGGAAAGCCCACAGAGCCCACAGCACCTAAGGTTCAGTTTTGTATCTTGGGCAAGCAAAGACTTTTCTGGGTCAGTTTCCCCACTTACAAACCCTTAGGATCATAATTGGGGAGCTATGTTCATTTCCCATCTACCACGTACCAGGCACTTTACAAAAGTTATTTACTATACCCCCTCCACAGTTTTGTGATAGTGATGGTGTCACTCAATGTCCAATATTACCCAGGTAGAAAGCAATGGAATGTGGTTTGGAATTCTGTGTGTTTGATGCAAAAAACCTATCCTTCCTCTATACCACTCTGCTAAATCAGTACTCTCAAATTTGCTAAACATTGTTAAAAGTTTAAAGATCTTGTTTTTAATAATGCAGATTCTGATTTAGTATATCAGACATAAGTCCCAAGATTCTGTGTTTCCAATGGGCTCCCAAATTATGCCAGTGTTGCTGTCACTGGAGGCCACTTTGAGTAGCAAGTGGTTAATGGGTCTTTGTGACCAGCATCAGTTCTGGTTGATCAGTGCTTGTGCTGGGCCAGTTGGTTCACTCTTTAAACCCTTCCCCCTATTCTGATAACAGCACCCAGCTCTGTTTTATGACCCAGGCACCTTGTCCTGCTGAGCCATGGGGCTTGAGTGATATTGACAGGACCCTGGATCCAGCCTAAGGCAATCAGTACTTGGTGTCTCTCTGCTGGGTGTGATGATTTATGGATGGGCACCTAACTCAAACCAAGCAAATGGGATACCAAGAGTTTGAGAGCAGAAGATTCTTCTCTTCCATGAGAGCCCCCAGATGGACGTTCTTCTATCCCAAGGCTGATGTGGCTTGAGGGTTTAAAGGATGTATCTCTTGCAGCTGTTTCCTTCCACAAGGGAAGGGTCCCAGCCATGGACTATAAACCCAGCATCATGGAGCCTAAGAATGAGGCAGGCAGAGCAGAAATAAACCAGGTTTTGGGGGACATCACTGTGTTACAGAACAGACCCGGGGTGTGGGGGTATGCAATTATTGGCCCATCCGGGGATGCCAAAAACTGTTACAGAACACAAGGGGCCAAGAGGGGACACACTGATATACTATTACCGAAAGGAACTCCCAGGTTCGTTATGTCCGCTGCCTTATAGGAAAGACATCTCTCAATGCCAGAGATTTGTGAAAATGAAAGGAAATGTTTATTTAATGCTGTACAGACTTCAAGTAGTGACCTAATGTCTTCATTAAAATATCAAAGTCCTTTAGGATACCCACAGATGCCCACACTGCTTCCTTCTCCCCCTGCCCTAATTCAGGGTACCGTAACTCTGGAAAAAAAGCAAATATCCTTGATTCAGGCTCCTGACACTGTCAGCTGTGTTGCTGTCCTGGCAGGATCTCCAGTTAATCCAAAGCCATGTGGCACCTTCTCGTGGCCTTCTGGCAAGAGTTCTTTCACCCTTCCTCCAGGCAAAGTCTCTCCTGCTTGCCAGGCCACACAGCTAAAGGGAGCACTCCAAAGCCACGTGGTCCTCTTCTACCAAAGCTGCAGGGGTCCCTGCTCTACCAGAAGCACGTGGCTCTCTCTTTAATGGCTACCACATCTGGGCTTAAATCCTCGAACTCATTTTCCTCTGTACCCCCATTTCCGACTCTTCCTACAATCAGTTATACCTGCCAGCATTCCTGTATTCTTCCAAGTTTACTGGGCTGCCATGAGTCTGGGCAGGGGTGGCCCGATGTCATGGAGCCAATCTTCTCCAACCTCCTACACAGGCACTATAACTTGGGGGACCTGCCCCCCAGTTACATCTTGGGGGGTAGCCCCTTTCCATCCCCCTGGCTCAGAGCATGGCCACAGCTATTTAACATATCTTTGCAACCAGTTAAAGGTTATAGATATGTTAAATGACCATGCCATGGACTAGCTGCAAAGCTGTGGTTGTACCAAACAGCTCTGCATGTTCCTGCTCCATGTGTCCCTTCCCCCAACGCACACCTGAGGGGGAAGGGGTGAGGACATCTTATATGTCTTTCTACTATTTCCTAGGCACCTTGAGTTCTGGACCCCATTCCAAATCCCTTTTTGGGGCTCCCCTCTTGGCTGCACCCAGTATCAACTGGAGTGGCTGGATTAAGCCTACCTCAAAGCCTACTTTTAGGGTACAATTTAATTCCTTTATTGTTTAAACCCAAGGTGAGTTGGGTTCTACGTTTCTTAATATCAGTAGTTGTAATACAAACTCTGGCATCAGAGAGACCAGAGTTTAAATCTCAGCTCAGCCACTCAGTAGCTGTGTGGCCTTGGGCAAGTCATTTAGCCTTTCTGAGCCTCAGTTTCCTCATCTATAAAATGGAACTAATAATGCCTATCCTAGACATCTATGCAATAAATGATAGCTATTATCAAAACTAATTATTTGTTCTATTTTAGCAGGTCCTGAGTCTAAAAACTTTTTATATCAGCAGTTGCTTCTAGCCGTCAGCACACGCAAACACACAAAAAAGGAAGGAAATTAACCTAAAAGATTGGGGAGGGAGACTGCTTCAAGGGAATGAATCACATTGAGAAAGAAGAAAAAAAGAGGTAAATTTTCTCAGTAACCAGGAGAAATGGAGTGAAGGCCTGTCTGAGCCCTACCTAGTTGACTGGTCCTGATATACTCAGGTCTTGGCAGCATCTAGTAGTGTGTATGGGAGCCATGCTCTGCTTCTCTGCATAGTTGATGGTTGGATTGGCTCAGCCTTCCTAATTGTGTTGTATTAACAAATATATTTGTTTGAAACAAGTAAATGTATTGTAGGCAGTAACTGACCAATACCAAGAATATATTTTGCTGTCTGGCATTACTGTACTCAGCTTAGCATTTATTATGTGTTCATGTGAATCAGTCCCCTGGAACACAGGCCTGAGTTATCTTCTTAATTATATTAGTGTTTTTTAGCTGCATTTCAGACCATGAACAGACTTGCTGTTGCTAAATAGGCATTGTTGGGTGAAACCTCCTGCCTCCTTTGAAATCATATTGCATGGATTAAATGTTCAAAGATATCAAACCTATTGTAACCAGAAAAGACACCAGTATTCAGGCTGTCTGTCACTACCAAATCCAATAAGCAATGACAACGATTGAGTCATTTATGGGAGCTTTATTCAGATGGCCGGTGATCCGAGAAAATGGCGGGTTCATACCCTAACAAACCATCTTCCCTTCTCTTTCCTGGCCAGATCTTTTATAAGGGGGTGGGGGAGGACAAACAAGGTACTGTGAGGGCTTTGAGCTTCAGAAGCTGCAACATTCCTGTCCTGGGCAGTTAGCTGATCCCAAGGGGGAGGGGTGGTCATCTGCTCTCCCTGGAACAAAGGTTCAGATGTCCCCAGGCGGTAATCATCTATCAGTGCCCCAGGAGGTCGGCTGTTTTTCCCAGGAGCCAGGATGGGCCTTATCTGTAGTTTCTAAAACAAAAGCTTTAACATACACATTATTTGCTAGACTCATAACTTTTTACCTTAAGCTAAAATTTTCCAAGTCTTGAGTCCCCTATCACTATGATGCTACCATGGGCCATTATTGCTAATGGGAGATGGTGTTAAGTCAGTCAAATCTTTGCCGTGAGTCCAGAAAAGTCCACAGAAACCAAATCCTGGTCACCGGTTTAAAATTGAAATCAGGTTTAAGTACAGATGTGGAAAACTGAATGAAAGGCAATTCAAAGAGCAGGAGGGGAGCACACAAAGCCACCCACTTCTTTACACCCTTCCCAGAAGAGGCACCGGTCAGCCATACTGAAGCTTACCAGGGTCCCAGCCAGGGTTACTAGGAGAGAGAGTAAGGGGTACACAGACAGATGGACTTGCAACATGGCAGGATCTGTAACAAGGGGACCGCTCCTTCTGCGGGTCCTCAGCCTGCTGCAGTCCTGGTTCCAGTCACAAGGTCTCTCTGCTTCTTAGAACACATTGCCCCTTTAGTCCAGCAAATTCAGGCTGTTCTCTCACTTGCATCCGTATAAGAAACACTGCAACCCACCAGTGATGAAGGCATATTTATTAACAGGAAAAATGTGCACAACAATATTGTTGAGTGCAAAAAGCATGTTTCTTTCCTCCCCACAACAGGTATTTTTTGGGCACCCCCTTGCTACATATACACTGAGGAGTAAGGTCATGGCCCCTGCCCCTGTCAAATTTACACTCTAGTTACAAAATGTCAGGTAAGATCTCACTTTAGTAAAAAGGCATGTAACCAACATGCAACAGGGTTCACACCTGGGAGAACAAATGAAGTGCATTTATAAACAAATTACAAACCAGTGCTACTGTGGATTCCATCAGGGACAACCCCTGGGGACTGAGAAATGCAGGTTCTCTGGCCCAGGGCCGACCTCCTTGTGGCAGGAAGGGGTGGGGTGGGCAGCAATCTGTGTTTTAACAAGCCTTTCAAGGGATTCTGATACACTTTCAACTTTGAGAATCACTTCCCTAAAACACAATAGCTCAAGGCTCCACTTTCCAAATTAATGAAATTTCCAGTTTTTCCCCCAGGGTTCCCTTTCCCAAATACCGCATTTTCAAGACCACCTTGGGATGTATGTGTGAGTCAGCAATTAATTATAAAAATCGGTTATATATATAAGGGTACATAATTTAATCCTTAGAACAATTTTACAAAATAGGTACTCTGTGTCTCCTACCTTATGGACAAGAAAACAGATTAAGTCACTTGCTCAAAGTCTCTCAGTTAAGTAGGAGAGCTGGGATGTAAACACAAGCAGTTAAATGTCAGAATCTGTATTCTTAACCACTAGTTAAACTACTTGTCAAATAAGTCATGAGCATTTTACCACTTGGTAGAGATGAAGTCTAGTCCTGAGACTTCACCCTGCAGCTGTTAGCTCTATGCCTTGTTATGCCCCTTCCCTCTCTGACTGTGCTGCCTGAGATCTGCACTTGCTGCCAGGACCCCATATCTAAAAGTGCGTCCCTGTCCCTTCAGAGCAGGATGTGAAGGGTTCATAGTTTAGAAGGGCCCCACAACAATGCTGACTGAGATTCAAAGTGTTAGAGCCTTTATGTTTTCATGCACTCCCTTGCCCTGCAGGATACCCATTCAGTGAGGATGGCTCAGTAAGCTTTAAACCATTCTCAGAAGGAACACTTGCCTCCAGCTCACTGAGCCTGGGTGCTGAGTCCTGGCTCCTGTCCAGGCCCTCCATTTCCTTCTGAGTATCTGCTAGAATCCTGTGGTTCTTTCTAATGATCTGGCCTTAACTGAAGCCGGCTGAGCCCGAAAGGTAAGGTTGTTTTTACCTTTGAATATAAGGTGGAAGCCAGAGTCCTAGATTCTTCTCTCCAGGAGAATCCTTGGTCCCTGTGGGGAGAGAAATTGTTAATAATAAAAAATAAATAAATAAAGGGGTATTTTTGGCCCAGCTCACCCTCTAAGAATAGTAAGATCCAAATAGTAAGATCCAATAGAAATGTTGGCCGGAAAGTGAGGCCTCCTAACTCCACCCACCAAACATATGCCTCAGACCAGGCCCACCTCCAGCCAATATGCCCAATTACACCTTCAGAGGAGTGCAATGGACACCACTGATAATGATCCATGAAATACCAGCTCAGATTATTAAAAATTAAACTATTCACAGTCTGGTTGATAAAAGTTACTGCTTGAGCCCCCCGCATACCACTTCACCTGCCCTGGCCCCACCTCTTGGGTGCTAGACCTTCTGGATATCCAGTAGCCACAGGGTTGGTGCTGGCACCACAGGGGGCCCACCCACCACAGGGCTGACGCCATTGTGTACTCCGATGGATGGGTGACCATGCTGCTAAAGTCTAGAAAGACACCAGCCAATGGAAACCATGTTTTCCTCCAGGTATTAGGATGGTAGGTAGGTTTTTTTCCCCTCTTCATTTTGTTTATCCATGTTTTTCAATCTTTCTATAAAAAACCTGATTCACTTATGAAATGAAGACCACTTTTTTTTAAATGTCAAAGATAAAGGAAGATTTAAAATTTTCTGAAATCAAACGGACTGCTCTATTTTTATTTTTGCCACCACCCTACCACAAGTGCCAGCATACCGTTATAATATAGCAGGTGGAATTGAGAGTGGTGTCCAGAGCCTCCTAAATGTGGCCTATGATACTTTTGAAAACAAGGCCCACACGCTGGGTCTCAGCAAAGAAATATTGCGCTGCCCTGGCCAAGAGCCCACCCCTGGTCTGCATGACTGACCATCTAATTCTAGAGAATTGGGAACTTATTGAGTGATCTGGCTTCCTCCAGAGAGCAGCCCATTTGTTTCTTGAAGTGACTTGTCCACTGGGAAGTGGGCCAGGATGAACCTCTGAAGCACTCAATGGCAAGAGCAGGAGAAAAAGAAGAGAGAGTATGCCAAAGCAGCTAGGCCCCACGAGAGGGACAGGAGTTTGTGTGCTTGTTAGGGACAAAGACTAGATCCAGGCCAGCAGACACATCACACACACCAGCCAGTCAACCACCACCCAGTGCAGACATTGTCGAACAATCACAGCACTTGGTCAGTACAGCTGCAAGTGTCACTAGAGCTGCATCTCTTTTGTCATCCCTGGAGTACATGGGCTGGTAGCGCTTACCCTCTAGATAAGTCCACTGCTGGGACCCCCTGGATAAAGCAATCATGATTTTGGACCTGGAGTCTGAACCAAATGGTACTGCAAGGACTGTAGTTGTTATTCATTGCCTCCAACTTACAGAAACATTACTCTTTTTAGCATCAGGAAAATCCCAACTGGGTGCGGTTCTACCCTCTGTAGGATGGAAGACGAGAGGTCATTTCCTCATCAACCTCTTTTGAGTCATGGAGACCTTTCCTCAAATGAAAACTTAGAGGCCAAATTACAAAACAAATCAAAGCAGAAATACTGTGCTTGAAGAAGAGGTGACCATTCTGAGCCACAGCCACCAAGCCCCACCTCAGTCACTGCCATGGCTGCTGAAGGATTTCCCAGAGACTCCACAGGCTCTGTGAGACAACAGGAAGTCACTGGTCCATCCATGTCCTGAATGAGGGAGGGAGAGAATGAAAGGTGGTGAAATCACAGGCCCAAAATCATCCACCCAGTGAGTGCAGAGACAAGAATCTAGGAGACCCCTGGCTCTCGATTCAAACACCCAACCCAGTGTTCCTTCTTTCCTCAAATGACATCATCTCCCTGAGCTACTGCAGCTGCTCCCTGGCTTTCAGCCTTCTCTGTCTCTGCCTTCCATTTCCAGATCAGCAGCCTAAACTACCACCTCAGATTCTCATTTATGGAACTACCTCGTGAAAACTTCCACTGTGAGATTCACAAGGACCCCAAACTCATGATCCAACCTAAACCTGGACATCCAAACTTCCTCTTCTGTAACAGCCCCATTGACCCCTGCGATTTCTCAAGCCATGAAACTAGGGTTATCTTTGATTCCTCCCTCTCCACTGTGAGAAGTCTCTGTGGCCATTCACCTCAGTCTTGACCTTTACTTCCATCCACTTCTCTTCATCCTCACTGCCATTTCCTTATTTTGAGCCACTTCTGATTCTTCTCTAGATTTTGGCAACAGTCCTTTAACTGCTGTCTCTAGCTTCAGGTCTCCCACTTGTATTATTTAGGATGGAGCCAATGTAATCTTTCTAAAACACAAATTTGAAACAAATTATAAACTGGCTTATAATTCATCAAAGGCTTGCCATCAATTTAAAACATTTTTTTTTAGTTACACTTGACATACAACGTTACATTAGTTTCAGGTATATAATACATATACTGATTAGACATTTATATACCTTACAAAATGATCCCCCTTATATTTCAGGTACCTACCTGACACCATACGTAATTACTACAATGTTATTAACTATATTCCCTATGCTGTACTTTATATCTCCAGGACTATTTTGTAACTGTCAATTTGTATTTCTTAATCCCTTCGCCTTTTTCACCCAGACCCCAATCCCCCTCCCCTGTGACAACCATCAATTTGTTCTTTGTGTCAATGACTTTCTTTCTGTTCTTTATCCTCTTATCTACTGATGGAAACTTAGTTTGTTTCTATATCTTGGTCATTGTAAACAATGCTGCAGTGAACATAGGGGTGATGTCTTTTGGGAATTAATGTTTTGTATTTTTTTTTCAGGTAAATGCCCAGAAGTGAATTGCCCAGTCATATGGTACTATTATTTTTTACTTTTTGAGTAGCCTCCAATACTGTTTTCCCATTAATCTCTGAATAATGTCCAACCTCCCTGGCATACCTTATTACACCCCTGTAATCTGGCCTATATATCTCTCTACCCACTATCTTGGGATTCCTTGATTTGAATTTGTGGAACTACTTTGTAGTTTGTGTGTATGCAGGGGGTGGGGTCAGAGTCCTGGGCTGGGAACAATTTCCCCTCTCTTTTCACTGAGCTAACTTCCCCATGTTTCAGGGTTCTCCTTAGTTGTCACTCTCTTCACTAACCCTTCTTGTCCCTGATAGTCCCCAAGAGCCTCCCCAGCATTTGTCCTACCTCTTCACACTCATCATCCCAAAGAGCCTTTGCTTGGTGTCCTGTCTGTCTCCCACACTGGACTCAAAATCCCTGAGGTCAGGAATTCTTTCTTATTCAATGCTGGGACTTCAGCCTGTGAAACAATGATGGGTAAGTGCATTGATCCCAGGATATTTTTGTTCTTCTTGACTGACATTATGTCATAATCACTGAGTCAAGATGGTAATGCCCTGATCTACTTATAGGGCACTTTATCTTATGCATAACAGAAGATGAGTGAAAAAAGAAAAAGAAGGAAGGAGGGAAGGACTGTCTCTGCTATGAAGGGAGAGACACTCAGTGCCAGGCCTTACACAAAGTGTCCTACACACAGATGCGGGTTTCTTGTGCATCACATAGGGTGCAAAGTGTTTTACTACCTGCTGTTTGGATTTTAAATTTTTTATAGTATCTTTGTATGTACAAATAAGATCTAATTCCCAAAAGTCATCTCAGTGTTATTCTTGAAGAACACACATCTCTTTTCTAAGTTGATATTGTAGTTTTATTTATGGTGCTACTGCAATTGTTCCTTGAGAATAGGAGTGTCAGTCCCCAGAGATTAACACAATATCTGGTGCATAGTAGACCCTCAGCATATACTGGGTGGGTGGATGAATGGGAAGTAAGGGTGAGGAGGGAGAGAGAAAGGAGGGGAGCGAGAGTGCTAGGAGAGACAGGGCTGAAAATAGGGAAAGAAAGACCTGAAGAAAGAAAGGACATGCTCAGTACATGCTGGGTTTGGTGGCTCCTCTGGACTCCAGTCCCTCACACAAGCCTGGCTCAGCCTAGTAGCTGTTGGCTACTGGCTTCCAGCCACATGACATACCTGCCTGGCAAGGCCAGGGTTTTGTGCCCAACCCTTCCTTGGTTGCAGGGCACATCTGAGCCAGGAACCACCTCATGGATTCTGGTTCATCACATTCTGCCTTGGAGTCCCCAGCACTGGCCCCCAAAGGCAAACATGTGATAGGCCCTTGATATAGTTGCAGGGATGCTGGATAGTACATATTCAGCCCCGAGGACAGGGTGGCCTCTGTCCCCTGGATCTAAAATAACAGTGCCCCACTTCCTCTGCCTTGTTTCTCTTCTCAGCACTCACCATCACCACTCTGTAGCCATCAGAGGCAAAAAGAGGTGATGGTAGCATTCCCACTGCAGCTGGAAAGACTGGTGCAAATCTCAGCCTCTTCCTGACTGGGCAACCTTGGGCAAGTTTCTTAACTGCTCTGTGTGGCAAAGTTTTCCCATGTAAAACCATGATCCTAGCGCCTACCCCATAAGGAGTCAGAGGAGAAGGTGAGTGTAGATTGTATGGGACCCACTGGCTTTTGAACATGCTAAGCACTTCCTCTGCTCTCCAGATCATTACATTCACCCACATAAAAATAGCCAACATATACTGAGCATTTTACCCACCTTATTCCAACTTATCCTTGTGATGGTTAATTTTATGTGTCAACTTGACTGGACCCAGGGTGTCTAGATTAAACATTATTCTGGGTGTGTCTATGAGGTGTTTTCGGAGGAGAGTGGCATTTAAATGGATGGACTGGGTAAAGCAGAGGGCCCTCCCCAGTGTGGCTGGCTCCATCCAGCCCCTTGAAAGCCTGAGAAGAACTAAAAGGCTGAGTGAGAGGAAATTTGTTCTCTCTGCATGACTACTGAACCCAGACATGGGTCTTCTGTCCTTGACTAGGACTTACACCATTGGCCCTCCACAGGCTTTCAATGGCCTCCAGCTTGCAGATGGCACATTATAGGACTTCTCAGACTCCATAATCGCATGAGCCAATTACTATAATAAATCATATATTTCTTCCCTTCTGTTGGTTCTGTTTCTCTGAACAACCCTTATAACCTTCCAGTAAAGGGTATACCATCACTTCCATTTAACAGCTTAGAAAACTGAGGGACAGAAGATACAGTTAATTGTTCACATCACAGAGTTCACACATAGTAACTAACACCTAGATATTTCCAGGCAAAGTGCCCACTCTCAAAAGCCACCCCACTCTGGTTTCCTGCACAGTACCCTGCTGGATTACTGGTTTGCTCCTCTGTCTCCCCCACCCTCTTGTGAGGGAATTAGAAAGACTTGGTAGACATTATCCATGCAGCAATGATCAAAGAAGCACTTGTTACTAGTCAGAGTGACTGGGTCTGCATATTCACCTCTTGTAAGCCTTGTGCTAATTGGAGCATGACATTGAGTCCTCATTGACCTTGATTAAGCACCTGTGTGCCAGGCAGTGAGGAACCAGCAGTGAATGAGACCATTAACGTCCCCACCCTCATGGAGCTCCATGCCCGGTGGGCAGACAGAAGTACTCAAAGATATAAAGTAATTTCAGTAATGATAATGTTGATAAAAAATGCTAAAGCAGAAGGAGAAGTAGTGATGGACAGAGAGGGTGGTCAGGGGAGGCCTCCCTGAGGAGGTGACCTGTGGGTAGAGATATGAGTGAAGTGCTGAAGCACAGGAAGGTCTGGAAGACAGGCACTTCATGGACAAGGGCTGTTGAGGGCAAAGACTCTGCAGGAGCACACACTTAGCGTGTTCAAAACCAGAGGTCCATACAAAGCACACACTTGCATTATCCATAAGCCAAAAAGTAGAAATGTTACCAAACAAAAGTGGAATTTGACTGCCTGCTGCCACTAGTAGGAAAATTCTGGAGGCCAGCTTGGTAAGAAAAGAAAGAGGTTTTTATTAAAATGCTGCACAATTTGGGAAGACAGGGGACTCCCCGTCTCCAGGCTCATTAGGCTCATCTCTCACAAAACACAAGTGAAATCCAGCCATTCTCAACAAGACCAAAATCCCTAAAACCCAAGGCAATGCCTACAATTCCAGCTCTATCTTCATCTGTCCTTGGAAGGCAAAGGCGGCTAAGCAGGTAGCTTAGGCCTCAGGCTCCCTTCTGGAGTCTGTGTATGTTGCCTGTGCCACCATTGGCCATGTTGCTTCCAAGGCCATAACGTCTTGCAAATGCACCAGCTAGCATGTCCATAAGGTGAATAAAAAAAGACTGTCTCTCCCTTCCCCTGGGTTTATATAAGTTACCTGTGTGGGCTGGGGCCAGGTGCAGTACATTTCTCCCAGCCTAAATTTCCATGTACTCTGGAATGGTCCAGCACCCTGAGCAATCCCATCTTTTCCCCAGGCTAGGCTGACAGGTCTTTTCTGGCACAGCACCTCTCCCTGCCACCATCTTGACCTCTAAGGTATGTGTGGCTGCCTTCCCCTGGTCCCACCCTCAGGGACCAGAGCGGGGTTGGAGGGCTTTTCCCTTAGTCAATCATTTGGTTTGCCTTGTGCATGCTCAGTGTAATGCTTCCTCCTATGGCCATCTTGCTCGAGAGTAGAATATCTGTCACCAAGACCAGGACTTGCCACATTGAGACAGAGTGTTCACGAAGTGCTAGCTTGGTTACCCAGGCAATACCCCCTCACCCACCTCCTTGAGCCCCTTCTTTTCCCACATTCTGTCCAGTCAGGCTATTGATATCAGAAACAACCAGCTTCTGCCAACTGATGAATGGATACAGGAAATATAGTATAGCCATACAAAAGAATATTATCTGGCCACAAAAAGGAATGCAGTACCAATTTATGATACCACATAGATAGATCTGGAAACATAACACTCAATAAAAGAAGCCAGTCACAAAAGTCCACATGTTGTAGAATTGGTTTATATGAAATGCCCAGAAGTGGCCGATCTATAGAGATAGAGGTACACCTGGTGGTTGCCTGGGGCTGGGATAAGGAAAATGAAGATGAAGTTTCTCTTTGAAATAATGAAAATGTTCTACAACTAGATTTTAGGGATAGCCTCACCACTCTGAAAAAAACTAAAAACCATTAAATTGTATATTTTTAATGAGTAGGTTTTATGCATTAAGTATATCTCAATAAAGCTGTTTTTTAAAAAGAAAGAAAGAAACAAGCAAACAAAAAGAAGCAAGAAGGAGCAGGGTGGCTGGAGCAAGGGGAGCTAGGGGAAGCGAGAGGACATAAGGCAGGTCACAGAGGCCCCTACAGCTTAACAACTTTGGGTTTTATTCTGTGAATGGAAGCATCTGTGGGTTCCAAGCAAGGAATCTGGCTCATTTCACATGTTTTATAGATCATTCATTTTCAGGGCAGCATAACAGTGAAGTGCTTGGATTCAAATCTCAGCTGAGCCCATGTTCCCAGCTATGTGACTACAGCAAGTGATGTAATCTTTGGAAGTCAGGGAGGGTCTCACAATCTCAACCATAAAATGGGATGATAAGAGCATCTCCCTCTTGGGAAGCATAACTGAGTAAATATTCATGAAGTTCTTGCAATAGTGCCTGGCACATATGCAGGTCCCCAAAGTCTGGTCATTTAAATAAACCAGAAGTTTCTCACTAGATGAAGCTCATCTGCTGGGTAGGAAGCATGGCCAGACAGGGATTTCTGCCTTGCAAATCCCTCAGCTCTCTCTTGCCTGGCTCCATCCAACAAGTAATTTCTCCTGAGGCTTCATTCCAAACGGGTCATAAATCAGAGGCCAGGAGCTCCTGTTACCAGGGGCTGGTGGTAAAGTCCCTCCCCGGGAGTAACTGGAAGCAGATGTTGCCAACCTCATTTGGCCTCCAGAGGGCTTGTGTGCCTGGACTGCTCACATCACAGCAGTTAGAGCAAGAATTTCGATGAGCTTCAAAAGTAAAGGTTGTCAAAGAAACAACCTCCTAAGGCACCCAGATGTTCAATGGCTTGTTTCAAGCGGGAGGTAGACAGCTAATAGAGGGGGGATCCTCAGGGGCTAAGAAGATAGCAGAGTCATGGGTAATGCTGGGTGCCTTCCAAGGGGCTGAGTGACAGGCAAGGTCAAGAGATGGCAAGCTGTAAAGAAATGAGCACTGGCTTTGCAGAACTTGTACCTTTTTCAAGTTCTCCCTTTTTCACTTTTTAAAATCTGTGCTGAAAGGAAAGGATGGCACCTCTCCAGACCTCTGTTTTCTCTCCTGTAAAATGCTTATATTCTACCTAACTTCAGCACATGTGATGTGTGACAAGCAATTTAAGTTAACCCTCCAGGACAGTTTCTGGCACACAGTAGATGCTCAAAACCTAAAGGTAGTTGGCTATGCATGTAGCCTAGTTCTTCAACAAGCCTTTATTGTCCACTGGTACTGAGCAGTGTGAAGGCCTAGAGGACATGTTGGAGGGCACCCTTAGGAGTCTTTCCTTCCAGGCTTCCTAAGGCCAACACCAAGGAGGTCCAGAAAATTTCTCAGCAGTCATTCAGCTACAAAGTCCATGAGTAGCTTGGCTTGATAGGTTGCTAGATTTAGCAAATACAAATACAGGACGTCAGTTGAATTTTAATTGAAGATAAACACAAATACTTTTTAGTATAACCATATCCCACTAAATATTTGAGACACACTTATACTAAAAAATGTTATTCACTGTTTATCTGGAAATCAGGTTCAGCTGGGCCTCCTATATTTTATCTGGCAACCTCTCATACTTCATCCTTAGGCTGGGTTCTCTGGGAAGCAATAGGACAGCATACCTCTCACAGCTTCTCACTGGCTCAAATTAAGTTAAGTGACCATTTCAAATCAAACACTGTGGCCAGGAGAACTTAATACACTGATTACTATCATCTTGTCTACCTGTCCCATCCCCCAACTCAGCCCAAGGTCAAATTGGAGGAAGGTACATCCTTCAAAACAAAATCCAGGTGTTGTGAATATGATGCATCCAGGAAGTAGAGATGAGATAGATGGGAAACAAGAAAAACAAGGTCTATTGTGAGCACATGCAAAGGGGGGAAATTCCTGAGCCAAAGGCAAAAAAAGTGGGTAACTACCCCCAGCTGATAGGGTACCAAAAGAAAAAATGGATCTCTTCAGGTCAAAGAAACCCCCATTGTTCCTGGCTCTGTGGTGGCATCTTTGGGTAAACACCATATCCAGGTAGTCCTTTCCTAATCACTTCTTCTCTGAGCTTCAGTTCCCTCATCAGAAAAATGGAGATAACAATGCAAAGTCCTTTCCTAATTACTTCTTCTCTGAGCCTCAGTTCCCTCATCAGAAAAATGGAGATAACAATGCAAATTTGTTGGGGTTATTGTGAAAATTACCTAAGATTCAAATGACTCCTGAGTCGGGGCCCAATTAGTTCATATATAATGGTCACCAATTTGGTCAGTATCTTTCAAAACTTCATTTTCTAAAAGTATATTTTTGCAGATTGGGGTTCCAGTCTTGGAGATATATTTTCATTCCTTGAAAATAGCAAAATAAATTATAATTGCTGGTCATGGCTTCTCAACCTTGCCACTGTGGACATTGGGGCTGGAATATTCTGTGGTGTGGAGCTGTCCCATGCATTGCAAGATGTGTAGCAGCATCCCTGGTGTCTGCCTACTAGAAGCCAGTAGCAGCCTCCAGCACCCAGTCATAACAACAAAAATGTCTCCAGACGTTGCCAATGTGCGTTCAGTAGGTCAAGTTCCTCTTTACATTGAGACCACTGTGATAATAAAATAAAACACAAATATAAACTCATACACATATGTTTTAATCTATTACATATTATACACATCCCACTGGGGAGGCTATCTACATGGGTTGGGCTAGCAAGGCCCCTTAAATCAAGTCCACATAAATTGGAGTGAAGACACCACTTCCTAAAGTAAGTAAGCCTGACTATTCTTCCTGCCCTCAGGGACTTTCAAACTTCATCTGCTTCATGGACAGGGATGGGACAATGCCCCGTTTTCTCTTTAGCTTCCTTTTTAGCACAAGTCGAAGGGCTTCTTGGAGCAACATCAAGATTTATGTAGTGTGAATGTATCAAAGTCATGTTCTGCTCTTTACTATTCTTTATAAGTCATCGAAAATAAAGGTCACAGTTGAGTGTTATCAGCTGTGATACATGGGAGAGAAGAAAGCAGGGACCTGCAGGTAAATGCAGGAGACATCATAATTCAGTTTAAGGCTCTCCTAGATCTTCCATCAAAACCCAGGTTTGCCTCTCACTCCTTGAATATTTTGGTAAATCATCTAATCTCTCACAAGGCTGACTTCACTGGCCTGTGACCAGCACAGTCACAGGGCCCTGCCCTCAGAAGTGCCCCACATTTTGTATAATGTTCTGCTGTCACAGGCCCTAATAATTTTTAAACAAGGATGCCACTTTCCCATTTTGTACCACCCTGTAAAATCAAGCGGCCAATTGTGCTTTCTGAACTTCATTGTTGCATCTGTAAGCAACAGTAAGAACACCAGCACCCCTAGAACTGCTGTGAGGATTACAGACCAGTCCAGTTATTGACAAGTTGCAACCCTGCCTGGTCATCCCAGGAGCTCAAGTAACAGTGACTGCAATGATTTTCGGGACTCATCTCAGATGGAAGTCTTTAACTATAGGCCTGAGACCATGATTCAGATCTTCTGGAGCCTTTGAAATTCTCACTGTTTATTATTTTTGTTTCTCCCATCTGTTTCCTGAAGCAGTGAATTCTTTAAATGAAAAGGCCTGTGGACTCATGTGGGAGATGGGGAACAAGCAGGGGGCAGTTGGGAGACCCCACCCCTTAGGCATCCTGATTGGGGAAGTGTCCCCATGGGCTAGTCAGCAGAACTGAGAAAACAGGCTGAGTTCTCAGAACTTACACAAGAGAGGAAGGAAAAGGGGGCTTCTCTCTCACGTTTGTGCCCCACTGAGCTTTCCAAAGTGAACAGCCAAGGTGAAGTGACAGCTGGTCCTAAGAGCTATGCGTGAACCCTTTTCCCTTCCTCAGTGTTCTGAGAGCTTCTGTGACTGAAGAGCTTCGCCAAGCCATGTGGTCTGCCTGCCCCATTCAGCAGGTCCATCTTGGCAAGTTTCAGTGGTGCAGGAGTGATGAGAGACTCCATCTTCCATCATGAGTGCCCCTGCAGGTGGCCGAGGCCCCAACCCACCCCTACAGTTTCCAGTGAAATGGGAGCATCACATGGAATAATAGAAGATGCCAGATAAAGTCTTGTAACTGGAAGCAGGTCAAGTTGCACACTGCTACAAAAGCCAATACTCGAGAGGCAGGTGCTGATGTATAAAGGAAAGTGGTTTATTCCAATGCCCATCATCTGGAAGATGGGGAGCTCATGTCTCAACACCCATCTTTGCCTCTCAGTGAAGGTAGGGGTTCTTTAAAGGAGGGAGAGGGGAATAGAGCAAAGGGAGGGGGTTGAAATTTCTCTGCATGCAGGCGAGCACAGTCCATTCCATTCCAATAAGGCACATGATGGTCCATTGTGTGTCATCTGGTTTAGTCATCCTGATTATATGTCATCCTGGCTCCAAGGTCAAAGGTCAGCAAATTTCCCACAACTGGGATGCATGAAGGTTGGAATCTGTATCTTTTGAAGTTAGTTTCTAGGATTCTTATACAAACATGCAGTTTATCTACAAGCTACATATTAGCCAGAGTGAGCACTTACAGAAACAATGTCAAAAGAATGAATGGTGGGGTGGGTCACAATTTCCCACCATTACAATTTTCTACTGTTAGGACAGTCTCAGAACATTATTGGAGGTTCCTCTCTGAGCAACTGTGCTGGCCACCCCAGAAGGAGATCTTCAGCAGCCACCCTAAGGAAGGACAGCCCAAGTAGTTTCTGTGTGCATGGCATGGAGTAACAACAGGAAGATGTGGGGGAGCTCCAACCACAGGGCCCCCGCCCTGGCCACCATGGATGAGAATAAGTCTACCAAGACATGACCCACTTTGTGGGGAAAGGTGGCCAGTCTCTCAAAGGAGAAGGGCCAGGAGCTTGTTCCCCAAAGGGCTCTTATTGGGTTTAATTTGTATAGGAATACAGGACATATATGTAAAGCTCATCAATCATTGTTAGGCAGTAATGATCAAACAATAGATAACATTCAAAGAACTACGAGGGCTTATTCTGAGTCAGGTCAGATAGCTAAAGGGCCATAAAACTTTGGGGAAACAAACTTATTGTATGATTGGAGCCTTATCATTTAAATTGAGGATATTCTTAGCAAAGCATGTTTCACAGGATTTTATGCATTCTTTCTTAGGCCTGATTGCCCTGGGGAACCCGCCTTTCCAGCACAGGGCTGCAGCCACCTCGGGCATTGTTTCAGGCTCAAATTGGGCAGAGGAAGTAAGGCAGCCAAGAGATTAGGAAACTTCTCACAGACAGAATGAGGACTCAGGCAATGTCAAAGCCGAGTTGTGAAGGTCCATCAGCCCCTTTTTCTATACCCCCCAAGTCCTTCCCTAAGGGCCCCTTTGTGACTGTGCCTGTGTTAGGTGGTCCCTCCCTTGAGGAATCTTACCTGTCATTGGCTAACCAGTCATCCACGCGGGGCCAAGCAGGGTGCAGTAAAAGGGGGCAGAGGCGTTGCCCCTATCTGGAAGGTAAGTTTTTTCTCCTTAGTGGCTTATGGTCCCAAGGTCTCTTTCTCAGCCTTAGCCATGGGGGACTACAGCTTCTGAAACCAGGCAGGGCAGTACAACAAAAAGAGACAGCAGAGACATAGGTGCTGACAGTACTCTGTGGGACATCCCTGGCACTTAATGACCCAAGTGCTTCCTCCAGGGTTGGGGTTAGCAGTGTCCAGAAGCCCAGTCCCATCATGCCCACATGGCCCTAGCGATCCTCTCCTTCACTTCACCCTCTCCGTCTCTCTCCCTTCTCCCTTCCAGGCCAATCCTTTCCATCTCCATGTCCAGAAGCTTCCCTCTGCCCTAACCCTTCTTCCATATCTATTATTTATGCCATCAACCCATGTCATCCCCTGAGGCCTCAGCCAAGAGCTGACATTTTTTTCTTTCAAGTTCTGCTAAGTCATCCCCTCCCAAGGTAGTGAGTACAAAATGCACAGCTGGCAGAAGGGAGGAAGAGGCAAGTAAAAACAGCAGAAGCAAAAATCACTTCACATCCCACCATGTGCTTTCAAATAGTTATATTGAGACTTATGATGATGATTTGAGTTTATTTGTTTTACAAAAAGTAGAGATATGCCTGTGAGTATATGTCACCATAGAGAAATCATCTCTCAGGTGACGAGATGTGATAGAAGGGAGTGGTATCTTTGCTTTATGCCGGGGCATCCAGCTCTCAAAGGGGGTGCTGGGAGAAACACAAATCTGGGCATTGCTTGGGGTTGCTACCAATGCCATGATGCTGAGACTAATTGAGCGTTCTCAGCTCTTGCCCCTGGCTTTTTCCCCTCTTCGGATGGCTGTCTGAAGCCATAATGTTACTAAACAGTACTTGAAGTTCTGTTGTACACTGCTGCCCTAGTCCATTGATAAATGTAGGCAGCTGCAGCACCATAATTCAGGCATCCTCGAGGAAGAAGAGCCTGAGCCTGTGCCTGAGCCAGAGCCAGAGCCAGAGCCAGAGCCAGAGCCTGAGACAGAGCCAGCTCAGGAGCCAGAGAGCCAGCCTTCTTTTTATTGCCATTGGCTCTAGAAGCATTCAGCTTCTCAGTCAATCCTGTCCCAGACTGCCCACAATTGCCTTAGCAAACTCCTCCTGTGGCCCCTCCCTACTTCTCCCCAGTGATCTGAGTTATCTTAATCATATCTCTCAGTATCAATCACAGTTAGGAAACCTACTTTATCTGTGAAACAGTGGTGGTCACAGAGAGTCTGTGATAGAGAACTGAGGAATTAAAAGGATTTTCTGTTTAACAGGGAACCCAACTTACAGAAAACTTAAATGTGTCTTGAACTGGAGCTTCTTTTTGAATGGGAGATCTATTTACTCAATGAATATTTTTTTAAAAATATATTTTATTGGCCCTGGCTGGTGTAGCTCA
Organism: Tonatia bakeri; assembly: GCA_004024845.1. Classification (NCBI taxonomy): domain Eukaryota; kingdom Metazoa; phylum Chordata; class Mammalia; order Chiroptera; family Phyllostomidae; genus Tonatia; species Tonatia bakeri. Next base: position 725 of record PVIA01008475.1, on the reverse strand, counting down.
GTGGATTGAGCGCGGGCTGCGAACCAAAGCATCTCAGGTTTGATTCCCAGTCAGGGCACATGCCTGGGTTGCAGGCCACGGCCCCCAGCAACCGCACATTGATGTTTCTCTCTCTCTTTCTCCCTCCCTTCCCTCTTTGAAAATAAATAAATAAAATCTTTTAAAAAAAGATTAAAAAAATTTATTGATGATGCTATTACAGTCATCCCATTTTTTTCCTCTCCTTTATTCCTCTCTGCCTCCCACCATCATTTCCCCACCTTAATTCATGTCCATGGGTCATACATATAAATTCTTTGGCTTCTCCATTTCCCATACTGTTCTTAACCTCCCCCTGTCTATTTTATACCTGTCATCTAGGCTTCTTATTCCCTGTACCTTTGCCCCCAACCTCCTTCTTCCCCTTCCCCACTGTTAACCCTCCCTGTGATCTCTATTTCTGTGATTCTGTTCCAGTTGTTTGCTTAGTTCATTTTTGTTTGTTTGTTTGTTTTATGTTCGGTTGTTGATATTTGTGCATATGTTGTCATTTTACTGTTCATGTTTTTTATCTTCTTCTTTTTCTTAGATAAGTTCCTTTAACATTTCATATCATAAGGGTTTGGAGATGATGAACTCCTTTAACATGACCTCACCTGGGAAGCACTTTATCTGCCTTTCCATTCCAAATAATAGCTTTGCTGGATAGAGTAATCTTGGATGTAGGTCCTTGCCTTTCATGACTT